>JAJOZX010000365.1:435000-640000 GCA_023014485.1 Bathynomus jamesi | reverse complement strand
TTGTGCTATGATGCCGTTAAGGAGTGAAAGGTTTGTTGGATGGTGCAGAAGAGTGGGTGAGGGGGGGGTTAAATTTTTCAAGGGAGAGCAGTGCGCTTTCGGAATCTGAGTCGATGACATAGGAGTTGGCGAAGTGGGTGCTTATAATAGCGAGGGCTTCCAGAATGGCGAAAAATTCTGCTGAAAAGACAGGCCTCACGGGGAAGGGGAACGGCTCTAGAGAGCGGTTGGGTCACCATCACCGCTGAAGCAGCCGCACCATCCTTTGATCGAGAACCATCCGTATAGATTGGGACAGCGTCCAGGTGTCGGGTTACGAGTTCCTGAAAGAGCGACCTGTATACTAGGGTGGAGCGAAAATGGCCGTTTTTTCAACTTCCTCTTAAAAACCAAATGGGTAGTGTGGAAAATATGCCAAATGGTTTTAAATGAAGGCATGCAAAGTTTGAAAACATTTGAACAAGTCTTTTAGGTGCCCCCAGGGCATAGAATTTATTTTTGGGGAAAAAAATTAGGTGATTTCAATATTTTTTCATTTTTTAAGAAACCCATCCCTTTTTTGCGGTAGCTTGTATTAGATTCATTATAAGTCCAATCATGAAATAAAATTTAGAGAATGAACAATTTTAATTATCTTGAGGTGCCCCCCAGGCGCTCAAAGAACCATTATTTTCCATACAGCTCTTTGCTTATTCTGACTTATATAGTATATAAGGTCAGAATAACCCAGAACTCACCACGAGGAGGTGGCTGTATATCGAGTTCCACCCGTGCCCAGCCCAACCACCCAACCTAGCAAGGCACTTCTAATCAGTCATCAACATTGCTAATAAGATGTCAACGAGTTCTGCTATTATATCTTATAACGAGTACTGAGACTTGGTGTCAAATTTAGGTATTAGTTTCCTTGAGGCAAGTCTGGCCCCTATGAATCCATTTCTAGATTTCACTCCACAAACAGAAGTTGATGCCTCAGTTACCAATTTAATTACTCTTTCCACTGCTTGTGTGTGGCAGGGATACTTCTTGATTTCAAGCTTGCCTCGTTCAGTTAATTGTTTTTCTATTTCACTGTCTGTTAGGCTCATTGTCAAAGGAGGTTCAGTTACTTCAGTTCTTTGCCAATTGATCATCTCGGTCTGATCATTGCAGTCAAAATTCAGTTCGGGAATTTTAAAGTGACGAATTTCGCTTTTCTTTTCCTCCCTGGCTTTCTTGATTCTCCGCCACCCAAGCTCTCGTACATATTCCCGTTCATCTTGCAGCATTGATAGGAGGATGTTTTCAGGATGAGCGAAATATGCGTTTCTTTGAATAACTGGACGAATTATATTCAGTTTCTTTTTTCAGAGTTTTTGATAGTTGTATGGTTTTGCAAACATTCCTAGCGCCATAGACGACAAATGAATTTGATTTTATCTGAAACCACATCGGTGCGTACACTTTCATTATGAATTCAACAATGGCAATTAGATTCTCTGTTGGATCTTCTGTTGATATATATATAAACGGAGTATTCGATTTGCTGTTGTTAACCATCGAGAGTGGGACATCTTTCCTGGATTACGGGGAGGCAAATCTTCAGGAACATTTCCTGTCGAAACAGCTTTATGAATATCATATAGATATTTTTGGTCAGAATTT
The DNA here is from genome assembly GCA_023014485.1 of Bathynomus jamesi. Taxonomy (NCBI): domain Eukaryota; kingdom Metazoa; phylum Arthropoda; class Malacostraca; order Isopoda; family Cirolanidae; genus Bathynomus; species Bathynomus jamesi. The sequence continues at coordinate 638,356 of JAJOZX010000365.1, read as the reverse complement.
AATACCTCTGAATCGACTGACTGTATCTCTGAATCAATTGGTAAGAATTCTTTCAAAGGGAGCTTGTGACAGTCTTGAAGTTGTTTGCCAATTACACCTGTAAAGCCGCGCGGACCCGTTGTTTTTCCATCCAGTTGTTGAATTAAATGACGCAATGGGAGCTCATTTGCATGTAGTTGGCAAACAAACCATTACAAAGGTTTTCCAAGTTTTCCTTCAAGTAATGCCTATGTTAACGGCTGTTCCATCGCATCCAACTACGGTAATATTTTCAGTCGATATTTTTTTCTCGTCTAGGAACATCAAAATACCTGTAGCTATGTTTTGTGCTGATCCTGTTGTTGGTGAGAAATGACCAAGAAATTTTGATTCAGGTTCGGCAATAACAGCAATATGTTCTTCAAGAACATTTTTGCGGTAGAATTTGCAACCTTTCTTTACCGATATAATTGTTGTATCTTTGCGACCATCGAAATAGATACTTTCGATGGCGGTTTCACTTTCTGTTGCTGTCTCTTTTTGTACTATTTCTCTTTTGCGTTTCCTCTCCCGTCGTATTTTGCTGCGATCTATGACTTTGGATGAATTTTCTTCAGAAATGATGCCAATATCTTGCAAGACGGAGGTTGATATCAAGGCAGCTGCGCGGTCAGACACTCCTGTTCTATCGCACGCCAGAGCTAAGGCAAGTAAAACCGATTTCTGTTCCGTAAGTTTCTGTTCCTTTTTCTGCCTTTTTTGGGGAGGAATATAATTATCATCACATTCATCAGAGGACGTCTCAGTACTTGAGACCGACGTTTCTTCGGATAAATCAACTGCCTCTGATATACCTTCTGCTAGGCTTCTCAGGCTGCGGGATTTTCTAATTGTCGTTTTTTGTAGCCTTCGTGTTGTTTCAATATCCGCTACTCCGATGAACATTTTTTCGCTCTGTTTGTTGATCCATCAAGAAATCCCGTTCTAAAACAGGGACTTTGGAAGCCTTCGTACAAGAGCATCTTTCAAAACACTTGCACTTGCATGCAGTAATGTCAAATAATTTCTTAGCTTCATTTTCGAAATTATTTATTTTCTCTTTATAACTTTCATTTTCCCACCGCCCCTTGAACCCTCTACTGCCCAAATTTTTTTCCCTTCAAATTTTATTTTTTTATTTTTAGAGTTGTATGGGGGCTTTTATAACTGTATTTAATATTAATTATTTGAAATTTGACAAAATACACGAAATTACATTAATGGACGAATTCGTCCAATTGGGAAAGAGATGAGAATTTTTATAGGAAGTTATTTTCTATTATATTACAATTATATTAGCGGACGAATTCATCCGCTTAGGCGGTACAGGGTTAATTAATATCGTTCGATACTTCTTGTGGTGTACTTTTAACATATCTTTTAACATATCTTTTAACATATCTTTTAACATATCTCTGTAAGATTCTTCGCAATGACGTCTACAGAAGGATCTTTATTTGACGTTTGCTTTAGTCGATACCTTTCCCAGAGAAAACACTTCATCACGTCTTCATAAGTTGGAAGTTGACTGTCATTTAAGTCGTTACCACTGCCGAAAATGGGGCACAAGTTTGCTTGCTTCGTACGCGAGGTAGATGATCTACTTGAGTCCTGCATCTTGAAAGAACAACGAATAGCACCGTCTTCTGTCACTGCCGGGCTAACACTGGCCTGTCAGGCTGTGAGTCAGTGAGAGTGAGTCCGTGAGAGAGAGAATGGTGATAATGATGTATCTATCTATATCTGATGTATCTATCACTACCGCTAAATAACTGCTGAAATATGTTGACTTGTACAAATTCTTGAATATATATATAACACTGGGGAACAAATTTCAAATTTTTGTCTATTGAATTAGATTTGACAGTTAGTTCTAGGTAATTTGGGTGCGCTGAGTACGAATTTTTACTCGGTTTTGCTCATCAGGTCCTGATTTTGCTCAACACCCCTCCTCTTTCGTCGTATTCATAAAAAGGTTTTTTCTCAATACTCGCTAAGTCTTTTTGCAGTTACACATTATGCAACTAAGTTTTTATCTCGGTATTTGTACCTATTGTTATGGTATTGTTGTATTATGTATATTTTTATATGTAACACCCTAAAAATATTTTTAATTTTGTCATTTTTAACCCATTTTAATATTAGTAAATTAAGCTAAAAATATCATAGAATTCTAAAATTTTCTCGAGCGTTCCTGTTCTCTGTAGAGTATTCTAGAGGGACAACTAAAATATATAAAAGCGGCTCGTTTCCAGAGTTAATCAGTCAATTCAATCAGTCAGTCAGTCTCAGTCAGTCAGTTGAGTTAGTTAATTAAGTTTGGGCATTAACATAATTTTGAATTGGCATATGATTTAGTGAGTAATTTTGTCATCGTGATTTATATAGTTGAATTAATTAGACGTAATTTATATTGTACCTACTCATCCGTGTTTCTAGTTTAATTTCATAGATTGTAAGTACCTATTTCATAATAAGTACCTATTTAAACTAATTTTTGTGTTTATATTTCAGATTTTCTTAAATTTATATGAATTAAGGGCTTTAAATACCTTTACAAATTGGCAGAACAATCAAGCAATATGTCATCAAGCACTAGAAAGTTCAAATGCAAAAACAACCCTGATTCCTTCTGTTATATATGTGGAAATTTTACACTTCCACATCAACGAGCAAATATAACTGACTTCGTAAAAAGAGCTTACTTAGCTTATTTTGGCATAAAACTGGGGGACCAAGATAAATCGTGGGCTCCACATAAAGCCTGCACTATATGCATTGAAAGACTGCGACATTGGACGAAGGGTTCGGATTCAAAAATACCTTTTGGAGTTCCGATGGTAAGTTTATGATTTCATAAAACTACGTAATTTAATCACTAGTATACTGTAACTTACCTAAATGTAATTGTAACTTAGGTACATAAACAAAAATTTACAGAAAATGTTTATAAGAATCTCAAATATTGCATAAGGTTGAAACACATAGAAATGTTAAATGTTTGGGTGATAACTTTTGATAAAATTCATAAAAACAAGTCTCTCGTCGCTTTTGTTAACGCTTTACAATTTTTTTTCCATATCAGGTGTGGCGAGAGCCTACTAACCACGAGACCGATTGCTACCTTTGCTTTGTCAAGACTTCGGGCTTCACTAAGAAAAATAAACATTGTATCGAGTACCCAAATTTCGACACCGCGATACGACCTGTGCTACATTCAAATGAGATCCCCATTCCAAAATTTAAGGGTCTGCCAACTCAAGAATTAGTTGAAGATGTTCCTGAAAATATTGTTATGCACTTTGAGGAGTCAGACACCGATTTTGACCCCAGCGTATTTGAAAGTCAAAACGATCCGCAAAAGTTTAACCAGGCCGAGTTGAATGATCTTGTAAGGGATCTAAATTTGCCAAAAAAGGCTGCGGAAATTTTAGCTTCAAGACTTAAAGAGAAAAACTTGCTTACTTCAAACACATACATTTCATTTTACAGAAAAAGAGAAGAAGAACTTGTTAAATATTTTAGAACAGAGGATAGTTTAGTATATTGCTGCGACATAGTTGGTTTGTTAAAGAAGATGGGGGTTGAGTCTTACGATGCAAATGATTGGCGCTTGTTTTTAGACAGTTCGAAAAGAAGTCTTAAGTGTGTGTTGTTGCATAATGGCAATCTATACGGCTCGATACCGATTGGGCACTCAACAAAATTAAAAGAAAGTATGAACATATAGAAAAGGTTTTAAATCTTATCAAATATAGGGAGCACGAGTGGATCATATGTGTTGACTTAAAAATGGTTAATTTTCTGCTAGGACAACAAGGAGGGTATACTAAATATCCCTGCTTCCTTTGCTTATGGGACAGCAGAGCCAAGGAAGAACATTATTTCAAACAAATCTGGCCAGCACGAACATCACTTACTGTCGGAGAAAAAAACGTAATTAATCCACCTTTAGTGAGCAGAGATAAAATCATATTTCCTCCTCTGCATATAAAACTAGGCCTCATTAAACAATATGTAAAAGCTTTAGATACGAACGGCGAGTGTTTCAAATACATAACTTCAAAATTTCCAAGTTTAAGTTATGAAAAAATCAAGGCGGGAATTTTCGACGGTCCACAAATAAGAACAATGATTAAAGACAGCAATTTTCCTAATGTCATGAATGAACGCGAAAAAAATGGCTGGTTCTCATTCGTGGACTTGATAGAAAACTTTTTCGGCAATTATAGGGCAGATAACTACGAAGAAATTGTAAAAAAACTATTAAGGGACTACAAAGAGTTAGGTTGCAATATGAGCATAAAAATGCATTTTTTGAATAGCCATCTTGACCAATTTCCAAGTAATTTAGGTGATGTAAGTGACGAACAAGGGGAGAGATTCCACCAAGATATCAAAATTATGGAGGAACGGTACCAAGGCCGCTGGGATTCGCACATGATGGCTGATTACTGCTGGTGCTTGAAAAGAGACCTGCCATCAACAAGCAAATACGCTAGAAAGTCTTACAAAAGAAAATTTTTGCCACAGTGAAAGCTTCATATCTGTTTGTTTTTTTATTTTAAGTCATTTCTATCGTTATAATGTAATTTTACTGTAGTTTGAACTGCTTGTATTCATGAAACTTGAAAACAAAATTTAACACATGACTTAATTTTTTAGTCCTAATTTGAAAAATCTGGAAAATGGCACATAGGCTGTCGACAAGAATCAGGACCTGATAGAGCCAAACCGAGTTGAAATTCGTATTCAGCGCACCCAAATTACCTAGAATCAAGTGTCAGATATCATTCAATAAAATACGTGTTGCCCAGTGTAATAAATGACATATTTTAACATACTTTACCGTCTCGGGGGCACCTGAAAATGAACTTCGATTGCAATGATGTTTTACAGTGATTATTTTTACACTAAATGGCATCTTTTCCGCCTACCCAAGTTCGATTTTTGAAAAAAGTGTATTTCGCTCCACCCTACTGTATACTGTAACGGTCGTAGTAGTTTTCGGCAGGGCACGCAAGTCCCTGCAAAACTTGATACGGGTGAGGAGCCAGGGAGGATGGATATGATACGAGACAGGGGTGACTGAAGGAGGGGGAATGTTGGAAAGATCCAGGAAAGAGCGGACCGCTTCCGTGAAGTGCCAGCTCTGACCCTGGGGCGGAGGTTCTAAAATCTCCGCGCACAGAAGTGACGAGGGCAGCCTCTGCGCGCGAAGGTAGGTCCGCATGAGGAGCAGACCCCCATCGGTGGGTGAAAGGGAAGTAGTTACATTCTGCTTGGAGGCTGGAAGCTGGGGAGGATCGGAAAGCACCGGTGGAGAGGCGGAGGCCCCTGTTAAGTACCGGGTTCAAGATTCGGAGGGAAGTGCTGGAGGCAGACCCGTATACAACACTCCCATAGTCCAGCTTTGACTGGACCACGGAGGTGTAAAGACGGAGGAGCGAGCGTCGGTCAGCACACCACGTGGTGTGGGAAAGGTGGTCTAGGAGACCGAGGGAACGCTGGAGCGTGTGTTTCAGGTGCCTGAGATAGGGAACCCAGTTGAGCCGTCGGTCGAAGGTCATGCCCAGAAACCGGGCGGTGGGCACCACTTCGAGGGGCTCGCCGTATAGCGTGACCGAGGGGGAAGGTGTGGCTGTGGATCTTCTTCTGCTGAAGACCATACTTTTGGTTTTAGAGGTGGATAGGCGGAAACCAACTGATGTCGCTCACCTCTCCACCCGATGGATAGCGAGCTGAATTTGTCTTTGGACGACAGGCAGTTCCCGCACCGCGAACCATATCGCAAGGTCGTCTGCGTAAATGGAGGAACGGACGGTGGGTGGAAGGGATTTTGCTACTGTGTTCGTTACCAGTGAAAAGCATATGACACTGAGGATGCTTCCCTGTAGGACCCCGTCCTCTTGGTCAAAAGTGTCAGAGAGGACTGAGCCCACCCGTACTTGAAAGGTCCGGGAGGAGAGGAAGCCCCTGATGAAGGACGGCAAGGCTTCGACGAAACCCAAATTTTGGAGCTCACTGAAGATTATACGTCGATGGGTGGTGGCGTAGGTCTTCTGGATATCGAAGAAAGTGGACAAGACAAACTGTCCCCTATTGAAGGCGTTCTGTATATCTGGGCTGAGGATCAGGAGGGGGTCTGTAGTGGAGCGGAACTTCTAAAGCCAGACTGGGTAGCCGGGAGGGAGTCAGTGTTTTCAAGGAGAAAGGAGAGTCGCGCGGCGATCATTTTCTCGAAGATTTTACAGGCACAGCATGTTAATGCGATTGGTCTATAATTAGTGGGGTCAAGGGGGTCTTTGCCGGGTTTGGGGATTGGTATTACGTGGGCCTCTTTCCACCGAGAGGGGAAAGTGCCCTCAATCCATATACGGTTGTAGAGATCTAGGAGGAACAGTTGCATAGTAGGATGGATGTGTTGGATCAAACAGTAGGGGATGCCGTCCGGGCCAGGGGAAGGAGACCGTCTAGAGGCGAGTGCCGCCTGTAGCTCTCGCATGGTGAACAGCCGATTGTAGTTGTCGAGGGGTGGTGAGCAGTTCTTGTTAGGGGCCAGCGCGTGGGGGCTGTCTGTGGAAGACGGCAGCGAAGGTAGATGCTAGAAGATTCGCCACTGACCTAGGTTCATAGAGAAGCCCGTCATTAGTTCGGAGGACCGGAGGTCGGGAGGGGCGTGTCGTCTCTCGACACTCCGTACCTCTTCCAGATGGTAGCCGATGGTGTGGAGGAGGTGATACCTGACACTTTAAAGGTACGCCAGGAAGCTTGGCGCTCTTTCTTCATCGCACAGCGAGCAACAGCTCTGGCCTGCTGCATCTCCATGCGATGGGTAGGGGTTCGCGTACGATAAAATCGTCGGGTATCCCTCTTCTTGGCACGAGTGGCCTCCGCGCACTCTGGATTTCACCAGGGTACTTGTCGGGCTCGGGGTAGGCCGAAGATCGTGGAATGCTGGTGCTTGCAGCTGCGACAACAGTCGCCTCAAAGTACGCAATGCATTTATCGGAGGATGGAAAGTGGGCCGTCGTACAAGGTGGGGAAGTGTTGTCCCGGAAAAATGGCCAATTAGATCTGGCCGTTATCCATTTCTCCGGTACACGAACGGTCTGATCGTGCCGATTTAGTGTGAGGCAAACAGGGAAGTGGTCACTGCCGTGGTCATCCCGAAGCACTTGTCAGGTGAAGTCCAGGAGGCCGTCCGTCGAGATGAACGATAGATCTATACAGGACGGGGTGCATCTGGTGGCGTGGTAGTGTGTGGGAGAGCCATCGTTGAGGCACTCGAAGGAGATTTCAGCCATGAGGGTAATCAGAGTCGGAGCCACAAAAGTGGAGGTAGTATCACCCCACAAGGGGTGGCGACTATTGAAATCACCCAAGAGTAGGAAGGGCTTGGGGAATTGTTGAACAACCTCAACCAGGTCATCGCGGGAAACTTGGGAGTGAGGGGGGGAGGTAGATCGGGCAGATTGTGTATTGCTTGTCCAGGAAAATCCTGGCAGCACCCACCTGTAACGGGGATATAATAGGGAGGTTGTGAAAGGGGACTGTACGGTGGACGAGGATGGCAGCCCCCGTTCGTGTGCAGGGAGGAGACGGAGATGTAGTGCTAGAATATCCGGTAGGGCAGGGCATCGATCTGGTCCCCAGGATTATCTCCTGGAGACAGACACATACCGGACGAGCAGAGGCAATCAGGGAATTTAAGCCTTCGTAATTTGCGAAGAGTCCCCTACAGTTCCACTGTAGGATCGTCGCTTTCGGAGGGTTCATTGTTGGACGAGGGAGAAGTGGAGAGGATGAAGGTGCTAGGGAGTTAGACTGTGGATGGAGATCTAGGTCCATGATGGCGGGGGGAAAGTCGGGGGCCTGTCGGGTCACCTGCCGTTCACCATGGAGGGAATCGGCTGACCTGCCAACCCCTTCGGGGACTGTGGGGCCGGGTCGACCGAACAGGACCGGAGACGTGCATCGCGGCAGCTCGGGGACCGTCGCGGGCTCAAAGGGTGAGGAGTCTCTAGGCAGGGTTCAGTGGTCATGCCACGGGGAAGGGTTCCATTGTCCAAATTGGCACCTCCCTGTTTGTGTGTGGTTTCCCGGGACACTTGGGGTGACGACAGGGGTACCAGTAAAACACGGCGGGTTCGGGAGATGACAAAGTCAGGGTGGTCGATGAGGGAAGAGCCGGAGGTACGAGAGGGGGCAGGTCAGTGGGGGTACAAGGGGATGAGCCTGGGTGCTCCCGTGGTGGGGTGGAGAAGATGGCACCAGGGGGTAAGGTTAGATCCATGAGGTTCGATGGTGCAGCCGAGGGTACTCTGGTTACACCATGTAGGCGTGCCAGTGCCGCGTCCACTGGATCCTTGGATGTGGGGTGATCTGCCCCGTGTCTCGCCCTAGGTGGTGTCTCGTGCACGTTAGCAACGACTGTCAACTTCTACAGGGGTGAGTGCGAGGGTGAGAGGGTCATCGTAGGCGAGGTTAAGGGTGTATGTGCTTGAGTTCTCCTTTTAGATTTCGGAGAAGAGAGGGAGGCTTGTTGGATAGTCGGTGAGTCTGGAGACTCACTCCGGCGTCTCCGCTTGGTTGATTTACCCCAGGCGCTAGGTTTGGGTGTGTTCTCGGAGTGCGGTGAAAGCGGGGTTCCTGGGAGACGGGAACCGAGAGTCCCGATTCCAGAGGTCTGGGAAGTGTGTAGCTTTGGAGATTCATGGTGGGTAGGCATAGTAGGGGGACAGGCGGCTGCCTGGTCCGGCGTGGGGCCCGATCGGGAAGGGGGATTAGTAGTCGATGGGGGTTTGAGTGGCGGATTCGGACGGCGAGTCGAGGGAACTGAGCCGAGGGCTGCAGCATACGAGACCCCCGGCCTCACCTCCCGACTCCGCACCCCGTCTCGCGCCTCTCGGAGGTTGATGAAGTCCGCCACCCGCAGGGCCCGGACCCTCTTCTCAAACTTACAAAAAAATACATTCAAGAGACGAAGAAGGATAGGTGCTAGCGCAGTTTGAACATTTAGGCGAGTTGGGACATCGTTCTGGGTGGGCGATGTCCCAGCAACGTACGCACAGTTGTTGTGGCTGTCGGCATACCAAACTGACGTGCCTAAACTTATTGCACTTAAAGCAACGGGTCGGGTCTGGAATGTATGGGCGGACCGAGAACTCGCATGACGCGCGGTCTCCCATGCCCCACACAACACGACCAGGAGGGACTAGGGTGTTGAACGTGAAGAGGAGGCGCGGGGTGGGGGAGGAGGTACTTCCTTAACGAGACGTGAATCGATGAACCTTAATGACACCCTGAGGTGTGAGGTCTTTTAATAACTCGTTCTCGGGTATCGTCAATAAACGAGTAGCGAAGATAGAGCCCTGACTCTGGTTCAGGCGAGGGTGAGGGGAAACGGTCACCGAGCATTCGAGGACTTCTGTGAGGGAGAGGAGGGCATTCGTTTCTGCCGCTGTTCGCGATTTTATAAGGAGAGAACCGTCCTTCTCTGGTCGGACGTCATAGCGGCTAGAGTTGCTGCACGTGCGGATCGCCTGAAATGTCCTTTCAGAGTTGGACGGTAGGGACCCAGAAATAGTGCGAATAACTAAAAATTTGTGAATACTGGGGTAGGGATAGGGAAGCTGTTGGTTCGAAGTGGACTGGGACATCTAGTGGTCGATAGGACGGACGTAGGCGCCGACTTCCCCGTCCGTCAAGGGGCTCTCTCCGTGGAGAGACGGGTCGATGACGGGCGAGAGGGGCATACGGAGAGAGCGAGAGGCCTGATTTTCGGGGCGAGACTTTCGTGGATCCTGTTGTCTTGCCCGTAGCTGGCTGAGGGGAGCTGGGGTGGGACCCCTGCTCTAGAAGAGTTGTTTCCAAAGGCATGGTCGAGGTACAGGTTGCGGTCGGTGACGAGGGAGGAGAATGCGAGTGTTCTGTAGCCAGAGGAGGGGCGACCCCCTCACGACGTGGTCTTCCAGTGGTAGAGGACTCGGGGGCCTGATTGCCCGCCACCCGAGTTTTAGGGCAAGAAGTAGAAGTATCCATACGTCATTAGATTGAGAAAAACGGACCTAGGGGCCGCGAGAACTGCCTACCAGTGAGAAAAGGAGGCCGAGCGCAAACCGCCGGGGGCGGGGTACCTCGTCCCCAGGGGACACACCGTCGGTTTAAAAACGGAGCCCAGTGATACGAAAGTTTGCCCCTAAACAGCGCAAAGACCCCAGCCCCCCCCAATCCCACCTGCCGGGACATCCAACCATCCAACACAGTGACGCCCTAAGGGCGTCACCTCCGGAGGACAGCATTGGAGACCCGTACTGGGAGCCAAAGACTTTAGTGGCACTTAACCCGGTCTCCCCAGTAGTCTGTCCGGCATGGGTGACCCTTCCAGGGGCTAAGCCTCCGTCGACGTAGCCCACTGGGCCAACACGGGAGCCCACCCACCACGACAAGGTGGCCACAGTTGGGGGGGTTATATATATAAGAACAATGTGATCATATTCAAAGAAAGGCACTCACCCATAAAATGATGTAGAATCCAGCAATCTGTGATCTGTTCACACTACGAAGCACTAAATGCACTGATTATAGTCTAGGTAACCTGCAAAAACAGGTTGAAACATGATTAACTTTTTTTGGTGTTGTGCCAAAATGTTGGAAAACCGCGTGTAATCATTGCCAACGTAATCATTTTGGGAACAAATAATCGATAGTCATTTATTTTAAATATATTTATCAATTTATATCAAAAAAATTTTTTTACGAGAAATTTGTATTATTTAATATGCATATTCGGCCAAAAAAAAATTATTTATTGTAATAAGGCAAATACTTAGGAGTTTATAAAGCATTACCTCTAAATGTTTGAAAAATTACCGTATATTGACAATAAATAAATCTATTAAAAACTGATATTGGAGATCAATAAAATAAAATGCGAGAGAATGTGCATTCATTAATTATAAAAACAAATAATTACTGCAAAATATGCTTATTACACGAATAATAAACAACTTTTAATATATGTTCTCAAAATGGGAACGTTGGCATATAAACGGCGATCCTTCGGAATCATTTCCTTTATTTTGAGTTTAAAATGCTAATAATTTATTGGGTAATTTACGGCCGGATTCTGAAAGTTCGCCCGTTTGCTCTGTAGATTTAGAGAACCACGAAAAGAGTTAAATAGCGAAAGGAAATTATAAAAAATCTTGAAGCTCGGATTGTAGCACTAGAAATTCAAACCAGTGGAGAAGGCCAAAGTGAAATCCTAACATCGACATCGGATATAAACTCTAAAGTTGAACGTTTAGAACAAGAATTGGGGGGCTGCGTATGTGGGGACTTGAAGGGCTAACCACCCCGACTCAATTGCCAGGACTAACTAGCCTCCAATCGAGGCGCGCTCTGACCTCAACTGCAGTTCAGAGTAGTTTGGAGATTCCACACAAAATGAGCGGCTTATGGTCTGGGCGAAATTCACTGAGCAAAACCTCGGATGAACAGCCACAGAATCGAAGGGTGATAGCTCTTCGAGTAATGAAGTTCTTGACGCAGATTACCTAATCAACCTAAGCCGTACCCAAGTTAAACTGGACTGAGTCTGAATGACTCCGTTCGAGTAAGTAATGACCAGCGAATTAACCACTCCCTAACTTTGTACTCTCAGATCTACTCCGAGGATAAGAGGAACCCAAATCTAAATTATTAAATCCAGAACTCCTCAAATCCACAGAGCAGATGAAAGGGGAATTATGTAAGCTAATACGTAAGTCAGTTTAGTCCCACGGTATATACCTAAGTTAAATTACCGTCTGCGAGCTAAACCTAACTTAAATTTAATGAAAATACTACTACATTATATACAAATAATTAATTATGTTTACAGCCCAAATTAATATCTACAGTATATACACAGGGAGCAGAATGGCTCCTAAGTCTGGAATAGGACAATTAACTCTTAAGATTAAATAGTTAATAAATATTGGCAAATGGCAATAGTAGCCAAAACAAAATTATTTCCAAATCCTTTCAATGGAGGAATTTAAACTAACTTCAAACGTTGTAAACAAATTTCACGAATGAAAAGGCTCGAGTTATAAAGTATAAACTCCAATGGCCTCACACAAGGAATTCTCAAACAAATGTTTTGGAAGAATCAAAATTTAAGATTTCAAAGAGAATGAATCGCAAGCTAAGCAAAGCACAACCTTACGGCAGCAAAACTGAGGAAAAAATGACTGTAATTTTTTAGATGACTACGAGCTCCCGGATTCAAGATGGCGCACGATGGGCGGAGCTAACAAATATTGCGTGTCATTCATGAAAGGAGCGTTCTCTTGGACTAGAAATATACATATATACCTACATTTACACCATTTAAAGTTAAATATTAATACTGTGGGAAATAATTTCCACAGCATATGGCCTAATGGGACACACTAAATGACAAGGGTTTTATTGTTGAACCTAAAAGCACAACCTTAGAGGTCTTCAAAATCACTTTAAAAAGTGCCCTTTATAGCCGCCATCTTGAATTCAAAATGGCCGCCCATTGTATTATACTTATAATATAATAGTTAATAAAAAAAGCCACTACCATTTATTTTATTCAGCATTTTCTTGCAAAATATAAAAATAAATATATAAAATGTTATCCAGAATTTCTTTAGTTTATACTAATCACAGCACACAATGGTTTAGGACACAGGATACATAACAAAGGGGACATTTAAGGACAGCAATTTATATAATCTATAGTTATGCAGTTAAACATCATTATCATTGTATTGTTCTTCACTACCACTTTCTGATAAATATTCCACTGCACTATTATCTCTTGTCATTGTAATGTTACCACATGTTGAACAGGTACAGGCATCAGTTCATGACAGTCCTTGCTGTTTGCAAGAACAGCCTTCTGATGTACAATGTGTTTTCTTCCCACAGCCACAGCTTATATTTTCCAATATTTCATTTGGTGCCATCTGCTGAGTAGTACACTGAACACTGATTTTTTTCATTGTCTACAATCCAGCCATGGCCATGTGGGCTTGGAATATCTTGCTGACTTTCCAAGGATCTCTTCCATATAAATGTTTGGCAGTTTACTCTGAGAAGGTGGTGATACAGCTGGTCTTCAGTTGGTGGTAACAAGTGGCTTGCTGTTTGTTGTTTAGCCAGCGACCCATATCTTACTTGCTCAACATCAGTGATATTTGATTGCCCGGGCCATACATGTCACACACAAACTTACAAAATCTTTTCATGAGCTTCTTAATGCTGCTATGCTGTAGGATTTTCCCAAGCTTCTCCATGACTATTGCGTACTGAAGATCCTTGACAAGTATTTTGAATGGTTTAACCTTTCCTTTGTTCACGAATGCTTCAACAGAATCGCACCCTTTCAAGGCATGAAACCCAAGGAAAGCTTCTTTTACTCCTGCTGGTAGAGACCTGATTATGGACTTGACATCAATTAAAGAGGGATTGTTCATTGTACCTGATTTGAAATACATGCTTGCAGTAAAACTCTCAGCAAATTCTATCAGCAGTACTTCTACATCAGTATCAGGTGAGACTACTTGGATACTTTTGCACCCATGTCGTATGTAGAAGAGCATTCGTGTATCTGCTTTCTCCTGAAAGCAAACAAGATCATTACATACTTCAGAGCTAGTCATGTTTTCATCAATTTTCAGACATCTTTCACCAACTATCACACAGAGCTCCTTCTCTGATAAAGTAGTAATGTACTTTGTGGTTGACCACTCTTTTGCCAGGAACTCTACAAGGCACATCTTGTTCTCTCCACCAGCTAGAAATCTTTTCCAATTTTGCTAATTTGTTGGTGTCTTTTTATCACTGCCAGCTATTTTGATGTTGATCATTCCCATATCTGCAGCCCTTTGACTACGTTCTGCATCTTTAATGGAACTGGATTTGTACATCTCAGCCACAAAGTCTACCCTTTTCACTCCTGACTCGTAGTATGGTGCTATGCTTTTCTGGAATATTTGTGCAGGAAAGTCACCCCATGTGTCTGGAATATACTTCAGGCTGTGAAGGATGGCCATGGCATCAATGATCACAGTCATTCTGTATATTTGTTCCTGGGTCATCTGCATATTTGTCTAAAGCACCAGCTAGGACTGAGTTCCGGGTCTTGTAGTTGTATCCATCTGATGTAGTTAACGAGAGTGGAACTGGACTGAGGGGATATTTCATGACTTCTTTCATGTCGAGGTTTCGTTTTTGTCCAATAATTGTCATATGCACAAATACGAGAGTAATTCAATAAGTATCCGCACTTTTTATTTTCACAATTTTATTTTCACATCTGATAGATTGTAAACACATCACTTCTCAACATAGTCTCCCTGTTTCTCAATACACTTAGTCCAGCGATCTACAAGCTTCCTAATGCCATCACAAAAGAATGTTTTTGACTGTGTGCGTAGCCAGTCATGCACCGCCTCCTTCAGGTTATCATCGCCTTGGAATCACTGACCTCTCAAAGCGTCTTTTAGTGGTCCAAACCAGGGCCGCATTTAGGGGGTGGCGCACCGGGCAAATGTCCAAGGCCCCGCGCCCGATGGGCCCCGCAAATTTCAATTGAAAAAAAAATAAACGTCACGTATTTGCCATCTGCGACGAGTTTTACTTTTTCCGTCAGACGGCATGGCATCAGGCATTCTAATATCCGCTTTGATGGTGTTTAATTTGTTGTTCTTGTTGGTGTTACTCATTTCTAATGTTGTTACTAACTTACTTCTTGTTGTTTCTGTTGCAGATTCATAATTTATGTTCTTATTGTTGGCACTGTAATACGTATAACATGGAAACGAGCAGTGACCGGGATCGAAGGAGGAAATATAAACCCGGTAGTGTAAAGCGTAAGGATAAGAAGCACAGAGAAGAGTTTCTTGCGACGATGCCGAAACTGACTAATTGGATTAAATCATCAGCAACTAAGTCAGCCCCTTCAGCAAGCCCAGCAGCTGCCTCCACTACTTCAGCAGCTGCATTTTCAGGAGACTCGTCTACGTCAACCCCTTCAGTAGGCCCACCCGTTGCCTCCGCTACATCAGCAGCTGTGTCTTCAGAAGACCCGTCTACGTCAGTGCTTTCAGCAGGCCCACCAGCTTCAGGACATGCAATTAATGACATTGGTTTGTGGCCACAAGTGCTGACAGATGACTTTAAAGAGTTCTGGATCGAGCGGGGAACACCAGATTGCCGAAATTATGACAGCGACTTCAATAACTCTTCAACTACTGAAAGTGGTACAACACACCGATGTACGAAGACATTATTTGTTAAGAAACATAGTCTGACGAATAAGAGGATTGAGGTGTCATGGCTGTGCTTTTCTGAGTCCACAGGCTATGTTTACTGTTTTGTCTGTAAACTAATGTCGAGGGCGGACAGCAAGTTCACAATCGGGTTCAACGACTGGAAGCATGGTACACAATCGGTCGAAGCACACGGAAAATGCGAGCAACATATGGAGTCGATGAGATATTTGTTGGTTAGAAAGTCTATCTCCGGCCGTGTTGATTCGAAACTGGTGAACCAGTTTGAAAAGGAGTGCAACTACTGGCAGGAAGTTTTGCGGCGCTGTGTCGACGTTATCAAGTATATCACGTCACGAGGACTAGCAATTCGTGGACACGACTCCCGTTTCGGTTCACCAAACAACGGCAACTATTACGGAATTTTGGAACTTTTAAGTAAGTATGACAGTTTTCTAGCTGCGCATATAAGCGAGCATGCCAACAAAGGTAGCGGACACACCTCGTATCTCTCTCATTTCATTTGCGAGGAACTCATACTGTTGATGGCCGATGAAGTACTTCAGACGATTATCCGAGAAATCCAGCAGTCAAAATACTACTCTCTATCCGTCGACTCTACGCCTGATGTTTTCCACACCGATCAACTGTGCTTCACCGTCCGATATGTGGTTGAGTCTAGGTCCGTCGAGCGATTTCTACAGTTCATACCTATGAACACACATACAGGGAAAGGAATCACCGACGTGGTCCTCGACTTTCTGGAGACGCATGCCATTCGAATTGGAGACTGCAGAGGACAGTCCTATGATAACGCAAGCAATATGGCAGGGAAATACAACGGCGTAAAGAGCCACATGAAGTCAAAATCTCCGTATGCTGAGTTTGTGCCATGCATGTGCCACTCACTAAATCTTGTGGGTAAATCAGCAGTGGACAGTTGCACAGCAGCCGTTGAATTGTTTATGCTCATTCAGAATGTCTACACGTTTCTCGTCTCCTCGACATACCGATGGCGTCGACATGTAGAGGTTCTCGATAGTAGTTCCCGTAGTGAGAAACTAAAGGTCGACAAAGGTCTCTCCGATACCCGCTGGTCAGCCAGATCAGATGCCGTCCAATCTTTAACCGAAGGCTACGCCGAGAATATCGTGGTACTGGATGAGCTAGCAGCAGATACCAGCCAAACTGCGGAAGCCAGGATCGAAGCCAGGGGGTTGTCTAAACCAGGGCTTCTCAAACTTTTTTCACTTGCGACCCCTTTGGATCAGACAAATTTTTTCGCGACCCTTCACTCAATGTCATAAAAGCAATAGGTACTAACACGCTATATTTATGAAAAAAATAATATTTTCAAATGTTTCTGCGACCCCCAATAATATTTACGCGACCCCTAGTTTGAGAAGCGTGGGTCTAAACAGCTTCAACAACTCGAAACAACCATTTTATTGGTTTTATGGAACACTATTCTCGAACGATTTCAAAAAACGAATGCATCTCTGTAAAAACAAGGAATGTCGTCAGGCTCAGCCACCCTCTTGCTGAAATCACTACTGCAATTTGTTGAAGATCTCAGATCAAGATTTGACGAATTTGAGGACCAGGGCATCGGAAAGTGTGGTCATCGAGTATACAAGGAATCGACTCAACGCACAAAGAAGAGAAAGCGCCATCATGACGAAATCGGAACTGCCGAAGATGCGAACCTGACACCAAGCGATTCATTTCGGACCACTGCATTTCTACCGATAATTATAATTGATAAACTGTGTACCACTCTGAACACTCGTCTAGAAGTGTACGCTCTCCTGCAGAAAAGATTTGGATTTTTGTATTTCCTTCTAGTCCTGGACATCGACAGTCTTCGACGGTCAGCTGAACATCTAGTAGAATGCTATCCGGCTGATCTGGAAAAAGAGCTGGTAACAGAAGTTGTGCAGTTCGCTACCCTAATGAAACTCACCGAAAGTGAAACAGAATCCCAGACGGAACGTGAAGACATGTGCAACAGATTTTATCGGCATATGAACACAAATGAACTGAAATGAACATTCCCAAACATGGAAATAGCAATGAGAATATACCTGTGTATGTTTGTCACGAACTGTTCTGGTGAACGTTCATTCTCGAAACTCAAACTGATCAAAAATTACCTTCGCTCCACAATGGGCCAGGAGCGCCTTTCGTCCCTAGCGCTGTTGAGTATAGAGCATGAGGTGTTGCAGTCGGTGAGTTTCGAGGACACAATCACGCCGTTTTCCAAACAAAAAGCCATGAAGCGTCCTATGTAATATTCATTACAAATCTACACTCTATCTACAGTACAGTAAGCTGTACAGTTTAGCTGTTTATTAAGTGCATTACAACTGTGTATCTGTTTATTAAGTGCATTACAATAACTGTGTAGATGTTTATTAAGTGCATTACAACTGTGTAGCCTACTAGTGTAGCTGTATACACTGCATGTGTACATAGTTAAGTTATAGTCTTTAATATCACATTAATACGCTGAATGGCCTCCGCATGTGTTTTTTGTGTGTTAAAAAAATATATCTGTTATGTGCATTATAAAATATTGTCATTCATTAACACACTAAAATAATACATCCCAAGAAATAGTTTGCCCAAGGCCCCGCACAATGTAAATGCGCCCCTGGTCCAAACAGGTAAAAATCCGAAAGTGCTAGGTCTGGACTGTAGGCTGGATGGTCGAGAACTTCAAATTTTAGTTCTTGAAGGCATTTTCTAGTCTGTGCAGCGGTATGAGGGCGCGCATTGTCGTGTAACACAATAACACCTTCCGACAATCTCCCTCTCCGTTTTGTGCGAATTGCTTGCTTTAATTAACTCATTTCGAAGCATGTCAGAATACGATGCACTTGTTACTGTAGTTCCACGCTCTAGATACTGTTCAAGGATAGGGCCTCGTATATCCCAAAACAGTGTTAGCATAACTTTACCTGCTGACGGCTGCGCTTTGAACTTCCTTGCAACGGGAGATGTTGGATGCTTGCATTGCATGCTCTGTCGTTTGCTTTCTGGTTCATAGTGATGGATCTAAGTTTCATCTCCAGTGATAATGCGCTCCAAAAAGTTTTCACCTTCATTATGATACCGCGCCAAAAGACGAGAGCTGAAGTCCATACCTGGATCCATCACTATGAACCAGAAAGCAAACGACAGAACATGCAATGGAAGCATCCAACATCTCCCGTTGCAAGGGAGCTCAAAGCGCAGCCGTCAGCAGCTAAAGTTATGCTAACACTGCTTTGAGCTACACGATGCCCTATCCTTGAACAGGATCTAGAGCGTGGAACTACAGTAACAAGTGCATCGTATTCTGACATGCTTCGAAATGAGTTAAAGCAAGCAATTCGCACAAAACGGAGAGGGAGATTGTCGGAAGGTGTTATTCTGTTACACGACAATGCGCGCCCTCATACCGCTGCACAGACTAGAAAATGCCTTCAAGAACTTAAATTTGAAGTTCTCGACCATCCAGCCTACAGTCCAGACCTTTCACCTTCGGATTTTCACCTGTTTGGACCACTAAAAGACGGTTTGAGAGGTCAGCGATTCCAAGGCGATGATGACCTGAAGGATGCGGTGCATGACTGGCTATGCACACAGCCAAAAACATTCTTTTGTGATGGCATTAGGAAACTTGTAGATCGCTGGACTAAGTGTATTAAGAAACAGGGAGACTATGTTGAGAAGTGATGTGTTTATAATCTATCAGATGTGAAAATAAAACGTGCGGATACTTATTGAATTACCCTCGTAATTTCCGATCTGCTTTAACTACCATTTTACGATTATGGCTGCTGATTTTTGCTCTTTGTGGTTTGATTAAAGACTATTCCTGTCTTCTTTATTGGAGCATAGAAATCTTCCTCAGCTGAGTGAATGCGCGTAGTAATGAATGATATCACTGTTTGTTCACCTATCTCTTGAGCATGGACAAGTGTGTCTGTTGTGGTGTCATCAATTTCAGAGACAGAACTGAGAATACTTATGCTACTCGATGGTACAATGGGATTTGTACCCCAGTTTGTGCAGATTTTAGTAATTTGTTGTACATCATGTTTTTTTCTCGTTTCATTCGAAAGGAACTCAATTCGTTATAGGTAGCACCACTCTCATCAATATTGATACCAGCTCACCCACGACACTTAAGTGCCACACTGCCTCGAACCTGCAGTGAGAATATCCACCTTTCAACAGCTCCAGCATTTCTGCTGAACTTAATAATGCCACCTTTGACTTTCATTGCTCTATTTGCCTTCTCCACTCTATAGTCCAGTTGAACTTTACCAAACTTGTTGGATGCACTGAGCCGAGCAGCAAATCCACCATTTACCAAATAGGCATGGTCTGCTGGATTTGACTTGGGCAACTCCAGCATTTGAGTTCAGTAGTATGGGAAATGTCTAGCATAGTTATGTTGTCCATAGGCAAACGTGAAAGGCATAATTCTGCGAATACAGTCTAGATATATGATAGTTCCAAGTTGGCCTCTCTGAATGATCGGATAAGACTGAGTAACAAATCACACATGTTGTAAAATGAGTCCCAAAACTTGAACACTGGTCCATGATTATCTTCACTGAAAGTTCTCCAAAGACTTGCAACATGGAGGAAACAAGTTGATTTGAGTAAAGTTTGTAGTGTGTCATGAGTGGGATTTGTTCTCGTGTTTTCAAGATGATGTTCAATCAGATTAATACTCTCGTTTATATTTTTCTGTGCACCTTAAAACCTCTGTAGCACCGATGTTGTATTAACTTTTTTACTCGATATCACCCCCCCTCCCGAATCACCCCCCAAAGTATAGCAGACCAGTTGTGAAACACCCTGTATATTATACACGTATATTGCATAATTGGGTGTATGTCTATATACCACCCACACAAAAAGGGTGATAGGTATTTGCCAGAAAACTGTACGTGATGAGAAAAACTGGATGCGATTTTTGGATTCGGCACACCTGAATTGATAAAAATAGTTACGTATGTTGAAACATCAGATAAATTGCATACCAGTGTTATCTTTGACATTGACACAGTTTTGTTTTTTGGATGCCAAAATTCAATTTGAGATTCAATTTGAGATTGCAACTTTTGTTTCAGTCGTGAGTTCTTCATGGTAGAAATATCCTTGTCAAACACCTGGGAAAAATGTAATTTTCCACAGTTAACCTAAATTGAGTTAAAATTATAATGTAATAGGAATGGCAAAGGTTAGGAAGCTAATGTTAACTACTTAATTCCAACTTGAACTGGAAATTATCGTACAACTGCGCAAAATTCCATCGTACGTGTGGCAATACGATGCAGCGTTCTTCCTCCTGATAAATAAATTGTGCAGAAAAGATGCGCGGCATTATTTTCCTCCGAGTTAGGGGATATGAAAAAGCCCGTCGGTCCTGATTATATAGTCGTTGCGAAATCTTCGTTATTATAGCTGTTATTATACTGTAGATAGATTTGATACTGCATTAGTTAGATTGTCCACTTTAGTAATCATTTGATAAAGTTTCGCCTAGGTTGTGTTAGTTTCATTTCATTGTACAGTTAATAATTATATATCATTGAAGGGTAGACCTTGGCGATTTCAAATTTCTGATTTTTTGTTATTAATTTCAACCTTTAGAGTATTGTATTTGCTGGCCCTACATTAGGCCGGGACAGCTTATTCTTCAGGAAAATTCTCCTTCTAGTTAGTTGGCCCGCCGCTCACGTTAGTTGGCCCAAGTATAACGGACAGTTTATGAAAGTGGCAACAATAAAACCCTTGTTACACAAAGTGTTCTGCTGGGCCATATGCAGCCACCCTTCTACAAAGCATTATGGCGGGTCATACTATGCATTTTTTTTAAATCAATGGAGAGGGGTGTTCAAATGACATATTTTGGTGCATAAAACACAATTCTGAAGAAAATATTTAATTCTGATAACCCTAACCTACATCATTTTGCAGTTGATTATTATTAAATTGTTGATTATTTTACTATTGTAGTTACCCCAGAATATGTCTTCTCACGTTTTCTATCATGGCTGCTCACGTTATCTCTCATAGAGCATTGTTCTAACTAATTCATATAAACACATATAATGTAATTCATATAATAATAATAATATTTAAATACTCAAATAAAAAGGTGTGCCATTCCACTTAATTGTAATTATCATACAGTTTGGTATATGAAATATTTTGACGGTTTTCTGGCGCGCATAAGGCCATTTTCTGAGCCACCTTCCTCAGAGGCTAGAATGTAACGTTTCAGAACATTCTAAAACGTTTTGTGAAATATTTGAAGTGACTCATGATTTATGAGGCTATTTTACCACCTCGGCTTGCAGTGAGGGGATAGATTTAGTGATTATCTACTGATATTTTTTTTGTTACTGTTCACATGTGAGTATTATTCTGTTATATTTTAGAAAAAGCTATTTCTACGCATATTATAGTGATACATTGAGCAAAATTTAATTAACAACTTTGATTTGAGCTAAAATTAGGTGGTTCATTTTTAGTACAACTGAGCAGTATGAGGCCTATTTCAATGTTCTAAAGAATATTTTTAGGATGTGTTTCTTTAGTTTTTTTAGAGTACATGAACAAATTATTTGCATTACAGACAACAGATAAATTAGCATTTTATAACATTTTGAAACCAAAAAAGCATAATGTGTTTAGCATTTGCAGATAAATTTGTTCTTGCCCATTTCAGCTCTTTTCTTAACCAAGAATTTTGCGCTGAAAACAGTTAATACTTGTCTGTAGTGGATACTTAACTGTTGTATTATTGTTTTTATTTCAGTGTGAACTCATTAAGAAAATGGCTCAAGTCAGAACAAGGACGAAATCAAGTTCTCATCTGAGTAATCTTGTTGGCACTGGCCGGGAGCTGTTGGTGTCTGAACTGCCAACTGTGAGGGATATCCTGAGGTATGGCATCTACTTGAGGAAGCAAAGTGAAGATGACAGGAGGAACTACCCAGTGGACAAGCTGGTGAGTGACATCTACCCTGGTCTGATTTGTCAGTGGAGCAAAGCTAATGCTCTTTTCAAGCCACCTGTTATCAATGAAAAAGTGACCATCATGTCCAAGCTCAAGGAGGTCTGGAATCAGGCAGTGAAGTTTTCTCTTGGGAAGGGCAAACTTGATGCCAAAGAGAGGTTCATTGTCAAGTTAGACAAGTTCTTTGATATTTTGACTTGCAAGTGTCAGATTACCAGTTGTGAGGGGGGGGCTGTGAGGGCTGTGTTATCCAAGCCCACATTAACTGTTCCTGCAGCAGAGAGAAAAAGATTCCTGTGAAAGATCTTGCCTACATCAAGGGACAGAAAGAGAAGGTTGGAAGTAAGGGACCCCACCAAATAGGGGGTCCTGATCTACCAGAGCACAAGAGACAGGCGAGGGCATTGAAAAGGCAGTGGATGGAAAGGAAGGCAGAGAAAAGGAGAAGGAGCAAGGAGGAAAGTGCTGCAGTAGCAGAGAAGGCAGCCAGGAAGGATGTTAAGAGATTTCTGGCAGATGGTGATGAGGATCTGGAATTGGAGAGAAGTGGTGATGAAGATGAGTTTGTTCCTGAAGTTGAGCTCTTCCCTCAAACTGACCCTGAGCCAGCAGCTTCGGCAAAGGTACAGAAAAACTATGATGAGATTCAAAACATTGCCCTTGCTAGTGTAAGGTATGGCATAGGGCTGAGGCTAACTGCAGCGATAGCAACAGCAGCTCTGATTGACGCAGGAATCATCACAGAAGACAATACAAGTAAAGTGATTGATAAGAGCAAGGTCAAGAGAGCACAGGAGAAGTTGATGAGAGAGCTGGGGGAACAGTTCGAGAAGAAGTGCAGGGAGGAGGGGGGGATCTCTTGCATCCTCTTTGATGGGCGGATTGACCTGACCAATGTGATGATGGAAGCTGAGGGCAGTGACCAATCTTTTCACGCAAAGATCAAGGAAGAACACTATAGTGTTGTTAGTGAGCCTGGCAGCTACTATCTGTTCCACTTTACCCCAGAGAAAGCGACTAAAGAGGAGTCACATGCGGAGAAGATTGCTAAGGTCCTGTTTGCCTGGCTGAAAGAGAGGGGTTATGATAAGACCTTGTTGGCCATTGGAAGAGACTCAACAAATGTCAACACTGGTGTGAAAGCTGGAGTAATGCGGAAGCTGGAGCTGCACCTGGGGAGAAAGCTGGTCTGGTTGGTGTGCAACCTGCACACTGTTGAACTTCCCCTGCGCCATCTCATTGTTGACCTTGATGGCCCTACTCTGTCAGACAAAAAACTATCCGGGCCAATAGGAAAGCTCCTTGATTCTGCTACAGACTTTGATATCAATCCAAACTTCACCCGAATCTCTGTTGGCCCTCCACTGATCAAGCTTCCTGACAAAGTCATTCAAGATCTCTCAACTGATCAATACTATGGCTATAAAATTGTCTGTGCAGTCAGGGATGGAGTACTTCCTGCAGGGCTGGCTCTGTTAGAGATAGGACCAGTAAACCACAGCCGCTGGCTCACCACAGCGAACAGACTTCTCAGGCTCTGGGTATCAAAGCACGGACTTAAAGGAAAGAACCTGAAGATTCTGCAATTCATTGTGGAATTCATCATTGGAGTGTATTACCCATGTTGGTTCAACGTGAAGGTCAAGCACTCCTGGATCGAAGGGCCTAGGCACATCCTCTTTCAGCTGGACTACCTCGAGTCCCAGAGAAAGGAGGTGCTGGATATTGTGATGCCAACTGTGAGAAGATCTGCTTGGTATGCCCACAGTGAAGTCATCCTCCAAACACTACTCTGCTCTGAGGATCAGAAGGAGAGGATTGAAGGGGTGGAGAGAATCCTGGCCATCAGGGGAGAGGGGGACCCGGACACTCAGCTGGGGGACTCCTCTGTTAGGAGCAGAAGGACACCTGACATCAATTGTGATGCTTCCAGCATCGGTGACTTGATCAGCTGGTCAGAAGGTGTGTCAGAGCCACCTCTCACCTGCTCTCTAAGCACCTCAGAGGTGAAAAACTTCATCAACACCCCCATGGAGGTGCGCAACTGGCCTTGCCACACACAAAGCATTGAGAGGGTTGTTAAAATGGTGACTGAGGCTTCTGCTAAGTACTTCTCACAGGAAAAGAGGGATGGAGGGATCAGGGCTCAGGAGACCAGCAGGAAGCTGATGTCCAAGTCTGAGTCAAAGCAGGATTTGTGCAACCTGGCAAAGTTCAAGATGTCAGGAGAATGATCTTTGTAATTATATCCAGTGATATACATGCAGTTCACCTGTTAATAAATATATGTAAAGTTGATTTGGCCTTGTCAATATAAATGATTTACCTTATATCTTTTAATATATTATAAAGGGGTTCAAAAGGGTAAATTGGCAATTTAGAAATACAAAATGATGTAGGTTAGAGTTATCCTATCCAAAAAGGAAGCTCATATTTGAATTCCCCATGTAAAAACACATAATTTAGACACCCCTGATGGTAGGATTTCCTTCAGATTCATGTTGTCACCTGAGTACGACCCGCCCTAACAAACATGGCCCGTGTGGAAACCACAGTATTTCGAAAAGTAGGACAAATGAACAAGAATTCAAGGTAGTTAAAAATAAAAGCCCCTCAAAACTGAAATACAAGGATTCTGAACCCATCACATAAAAAATAGGTTTAAATTACTTGCTGACGAAGAGGACCAGTCCTTTTTAATTGGGGTTTCTCTACTCAGAAATCAAGTAGACTTTGTCGGAGCAAAACACGAGGCCAAAAGAAAACTTAGATGTTCTGCAGGTGCCACAAGTCGGACAATAAATCGAGAATTAGACAACATTAACGTCAAGAGTAAAAGGTGTCCCATCATTGTACGTGTTGGTAGCAATAACATTTTTCAGAGAGGGACAGGAAGGCAGACTGAGGTGATTGTAAAAGTTTGAAAGCCTAACCGATACGATTAAAAAAAAGACTGGCATGGGATTGGTTGTAGGAATTCTTCCAAGAATGCTTGCTCGTGGTTGTACCTTAAATAAAGCTCTTAGCATAAACAATGAAGTTAAACGCACTTGAGAGAGTAAAGGAATAAAGTTTGTCGATTTTTTGCCACATTTTTCGATAGCGGAGAATACTTTGGCTCGGATGGGATTCATTTTAATTAAAAGTTTAAGAAATATGGCGATCTTCTGAACATTAACTTGTATATCTTTTTAAATTAGGAACCCCCAACCAGTAATTGATCCTACTCCCCCCGTAGTTAGTCCTACCCCACAGTAGTTAATCTTACTCCCACAGTAGTTAATCTTATTCCACAGTAGTTAATCTTACTCCCACAGTAGTTAATCCTACTCCCACAGTAGTTAATCCTACTCCTACAGTAGTTAATCCTACTCCACCACTCATTAATGCTCCTAATGCAGTGTCTGAATAAGCTCAATAAGCTCCCTCCTTAGCGTTAATTGATTTACCTTCTTGGGGAAACGACTCGGGTCAAATAGAAATAATAATTTAAAATCTCTTAAAAATGTGCTTTTTAATGCTGGGTCAATTAGAAACAAACTAGTGCTAGTCAAAACTGAGAACTTTGATATCTCACAAGAATAACTGAATCCTGGCTTCTTTCTAAATCAAGGGACTTTGTAGGAGAATTTGAAATGGTAGGTTACAAAGTGTTTCACAAAGATAGGAACGGAAGGGAAGGAGGCGGAGTACTTTCATATGCTCGTGAGTTCCTGCACCCGTAAATAGTAATAATGTTTCTGCTCATGAAATGTTGAAAATTGAACTACCGTAAATTTGAACAATAAAATAGTGCACCTACAGTATTTCTAGTATATAGCTTCCTCACTGCCCTGTTGATAAGGATATAAACTTCTATAATCATATAAGCAAATCAATGAAAAATAAGGTTAGTGTAATATTTGGTAATTTTAACTGCGAAATTATAAAGTGGGAAGACAAAATGGCTGATGCTGAGGGCTCAAGAATGTTAGAATTTGCAGATGATAATTTGATAAGTCAATGGGTTGACGGTCCTATCAAGGGAATAATAAACTAGATCTCATATTCATAAGCGAAGATGACCTAGTCTCTAACCTGACTATTGGTGAAAATTTGTGTAACAGCGCTCACAATTTGATTAGGTTTGACTTCAGGGTTCCAATTAGTACTCGAGAAAAGACGCACAAAAGATTGGATTTCTCTAGAGCGAATTTTGAAAGTTTACGTCGTAGTTAATTAGATACACTTTAAGTTCTAATAAGCGAGGATGTTAGTGTCACCTGGAGCTCATATAGGGATCAATTTAGACTATTACAGGACACTTTTACACCCACTAAAATAGTTTCCTCCTTGTCAACCAAGACGCCGAAATGGTTTAACAATGAAATTAACACTGCTATTATGGAAAAAAATAGAGCCTCAATCAATGAAGTCATATTCCAACCAAACTAATTCAGAAAATTATATAAACCTACGTCAGAACGTGATGATGATAATAGTTGCCTCAATCTGTAAAGTTAACCTTGCAGAGGTTTTTGCCTATGTTAATAGCATGAACCCAATTAAAAATTCCGTAGGTCCCCTAAAAGAAATGACATACTGAAATGCTAATACGTTAAACGAGTTCTTCGTTAGTCTTCAGAAGAAGACTTAACTGGAGTACGAAATTCCCGATTACGTATGACGTTGATCACCCCATGGAGACCATACGTTTTACGAGAGATGAGGTGCAGCAACTAAGTGACAAGATAAGCACAAATCACCCGGTCCTGACTTATTTCTTCCAAGTATTAAAAGAGGTTAGCCACAGTAGTGCTGATGATTTAGTAACTACTGTATATTCAAACAATCATTCGAATTTGGGAAAGTTCCAACCGACTAGAAATTAGCAAATGTAACACCAATCTTTAAAAAGGGAGATAAGCAAAATCCTTGTAGTTACTGCCCGATCAGTTTAACACCAGTTGTTGGCAAGCTGTTAGAATTCATTATTACAGAACGTATCCTGTATCACCTTGAATCAAACAATTTCATTTTTTATTCTCAACATGTATTCAGGCTGTATAGATTTTGTCTAACAAACCTGTTAGAATTTTTCCATAATATGTATACTTTACACAATTCAACTAAAGCAATAGATAGTGTATTTCGACTTTCAAAAAGCCTCCAACAAAGTCCATCACGCAAGATTAATGACTAAAGTTAGAGGACTAGGAATTACAGGATTCGTTTCCAACTGGATTGAAGACTGCTTAAGAGATAGAAAGCAGAGTGGTAATAAAGGAAGTGGCTTCGGAGTGGGTCCCTGTCACCAGCGGGGTTCCACAGGGTTCCGTTCTGGGTCCTTTATTTTTTTCTATATAATATAGATGTTGGGCTCCTGAGTACAATTTCTAAATTTGTAGACGATACGAGTAGTATGATTGAAAAAATGTCGAGCGCAATGCAGTTGCATGCAACATTGCATGTAACATGATGAGTGTTTTTAACCACCCCAACCCTCCAAGGGGGGCGGGGTTATGCAACAGTAACTCTCCCCCCCAAAAAAAAATTATATATGAATATATATATATATATATATATATATGTGTGTGTGTGTTTGATCTCCAAAGGGTAACCTACCTGGCTGCTCAACCCCACAAAATATATATTATATATATATATATATATATGTGAAATCTATGTGTGTGTGTATGTGAACTCCAAGGGGGTATAGGGTAACCTAACCTGGCTGTTCAGGCCCACCCAAAAATATATATATGAAATATATGTATGTAAATGTGGTAGCCTAAAATAAAACACAAGGAGGAGGAGAGAGAGGAGATCCTTTCACTGCGGCTTCTCGAAGCATTTTGAATTCTTCACTAGCCTTCCTGGGTGGCTTTAGCATCACAGAAGGCAGCCAGTCGTATTTGACGTACACAGCTATTTCCTTGTACGTACAGTTGCCCACATATGTAATATTCCTCGCCTCACAGACGACTCCCTACATGTGGCAACGCCGCACTGATGGTCAAGGTACCCACAACTGAGGGAAGGTGGGGTGGAGGGGGGACAACCGAGTCTGACAACATATAACACTGACATACAGGTAATTATAATGTAATGTCCGTCTTTATAAAGATAAACAATTAATATGATTGCGAACAGCTTTGAACTCCATGTTTACTAGTCCTTTATTATTATTAATAAATAATTGGTTTTACAATTTACAATGACATAAATAATTGTGAAGCTGGACTGTTTATTTTATTTTATTTTGCCCTTAATCTTTAGGCTTTACTGGGCTCTTATTATTAATTAATAATAAATAAATAAGTAAATAAATATTGCTAATAGTTAAAGTATGTATTAATCATAAATTATCATTACTGATACGACAAATGCAAGGTCACTATTGAAAGTATTATACCAATACCATACAAGGAAACCAATATTATACATGAGAGAAGAGCTGAACAATCACAAGAAATGTGTCTTTTAGTAATACTAGATTATACACGAGAAATTAATAAATAATAGTAATGGACGTTAATCGTAGATTTTTGTTTGTATGTTATTATTAATTGGGATTTCAACTTGGTTTTAAACGAATTTACAGCCACAATATTTTTTATATCAGCATTTAAATCATTCCATAGTTTCAATCCAATGAAAATGGGTAGTTTTTGAGGTGAAGACAATCTAAATTGAGGTATAACATGCTTTGATCTATTTCCGGTCTGATATGAGTGAATTTCTTGATGAGTTACAAAATATTTATTTACCCATTGTAAATTAATGATTTTGTTCTTGCATTTGTAAATGAAAATAAAATGTGCCAGTTTGATTACATCTTTGAGCTTTGGTAGGTTTAGCTCTTTAAATAATGCACTAGAGTGATCAAGGAAATCAGCATCAGATAATAACCTTATTGCTCTTTTTTGGATGACAAAGATACCGTTTAATGCGTTGTTAGTGGACTTTTCCCAAACAAGGGTGCAGTACGTTATATAAGGAAGAACAAGAGTATGCTAGAGTAAATAAAACGTGTTTAGGGACTACATATCTAAGTTTAAACATTATAGCGACGATCCTTGAAATCTTTTTTGCGATAAAATTTACATGATCACTCCATTGCAAATTCTTATCTAGCATTACACCAAGAAATTTTGATACAATACCCTCGTTTATAGCAATTTCATTAACATTTAGTTCATCAACATATACATTTCTTTTATTAGTAAAAAATCATGAAATTTGTTTTACTGGTATTTAGGAAGAGTTTATTTGTGATCAACCATTTCATTACACTGACGAATTCTGAAATAAATATATTCTTAGCTGAATTAACATCTTTGCAAGAAAAAGAGAGTTGTATCATCTGCAAACATTATGAAGTTCAGTATATCAGATGAACGTGGAAGGTCATTTATATATAATAAAAATAACAGTGGATCCAAAGCTTAAGCCTGTGGCGCACCATGTTCATGACTTAAAAATTAAAAGATGCAAAACGAGGGATAATTGTATAATCTTTCAGACTTCCCTGATTAATTAGCACCTATTCACTTCAGAAATGGGCAACAACTGCTCAAAACTACCATCACTACTTTTTTTCACTGGTAATGTAAAATGAGCCAATCTATATAAATATGTTCTTTGAACTGCTGAGTGTCCAGAATGAAATAAGAAGGGCACAATCTGTGTCTTGCGTATTCTTATATCTAGAGCCAACTCTTCAAAATACTTATTTAGAGTTGCTGTCACGTAACTTTCTTCATTCTTATAAATGCCATTATCTCTTATTGATGGCATTTATAAGAATGAAGAAAGTTACGTGACAGCAACTCTAAATAAGTATTTTGAAGTTGCTGTCACGTAACTTTCTTCATTCTTATAAATGCCATCAATAAGAGATAATGGCATTTATAAGAATGAAGAAAATTACGTGACAGCAACTCTAAATAAGTATTTTGAAGAGTTGCTGTCACGTAACTTTCTTCATTCTTATAAATGCCATTATCTCTTATTGATGGAAGGCATAACTTACTATGAAATGTCGAAGAAATGGCATGAACTCCTGCATCTGTTCTACTTGAGTTGTAAACAACAGGTGTATTTGATGGAGATAAAGATAAGAGACTATCCTCCAAATAATTAGTCTTATACAGTAAAAAGGTTCCATTATGATTACTGCAAGTCTATATGAACAGCTCCCACAATACAACTTTTTATATATTAGTGAATTTGAAAAAAAATAGACATTACACAACCAACATCCACAATCCCTCATTTCCCTTTATTAGTATTGTTAGCTTTATTAGTATTGTTCATAATGATTTAATATACACGAGACTGGTGGGTGGGGAAGGGGAATCAGGCTGTGTGGAGGTTGGTTGTGTAATAGGGTGGAGTGAAAAAAACTGTTTTTATAATTCAGTTTTGTAGGGGCACCCAAAAGTTAGTTTGTGGTACTAATAAGAAATTTGTAAAATATTAGCTACCTGCGATATCAACTTCACCGGCCCCCAAGGAGGTTAAAAAGTTTTGCCTTTCAGGTGCCCCAAAAATTGAGGAAAAATTCAAAGATTTAAGCGTATCTTCCGTTGTGTTTATGCTAGGAAGAGCATTTCTATTTCATTTGATTTGTCTATTTATGTTCTTTAACTTTACTCTTATACACTTTTTTCCATTCCTCAGAGAAATTTGGAAAATTTGGTATTTCATGAAAAATACCAAAAAAAATAGGAGTTTTTATTGCTTTCGTTGATTGGTTGATGTTAAGCGTGACTCAGTGATTCAGTTTTCTTTTAGAAGCTCATAAGATAGCTGCATGGCTTTAAATATATTGGTTTATTAGATTGGAGCAGCTCTCCGCTAATTTAAGCTTGATACGAGCCATGCATATCTCGACTTAAATTACCCACAACTCACAACGTGGACGTGGCTACTCTTTGAGTTCCACCCTAACCCACCCACCACAGTAATTTAGAAAGCTTCTTATTCAGTTTTGTAGTCTCTCTTGGTTTCAAATGATTTTATTTTTGCTTGAGATACAATTTTGGTTTTAACGTAGCCATCTCTCCTCTCACTTCCATAAACTGCTCTTGCCGCTTTTGTTACAAGTTTGATATTCCTTTCTACTGCTTGTGTATGGCAAGGGAATTGAAAGAGTTTAAATTTTTTTTCGCTAGTATTCTCAGCCAATGATGTCAACTCCTCTTTGGTTAAGTGTTTTGGCAATGGTGGCTCAAGCCTGATGGGACAATCTGTCCAAAATATAATATCAATGTAGTCAAGTGCATGGAAATTTAGCTTCGGTACACTGAATTCGCGAATGCTTTTCATTTTTTCAGCTTGAGATCTTCCTACTTCGACCCTTCGTATTGCCAATTTTCGGATGTATGGCCAGGATTAATTTATGGCTTTGTCATGAGTTTAAGCGACTCACTGCTTTCGTCCGTTTCGCTGGAACTTTGATGAAGCAGTTGCAGCAGTATCAAATTCTTTCATTCCTTTCGAGATCCGTGCTGTATATTCTTCATACTTTTGTGTAGCCTTTTTCTTTTTTCCATCATTTTGGTGACCACTTTATCTACGGATCCAATTATCATTTTTCGAGACGTTCGTTGTTCATTAAGGAAATCTCCAGAACAGGAACCTTTCGGTCTTTCTCACAACGACATGTCAGGAAGTCTTCACAATTACAAGAAGCTATATCAAAGCTTCAGTGAGTCAAGTTTAAATTTGTGAAGCAATGCCTGATAGGATGCTTGGTCTTTCCGCCCTTTGAATTGTTTCAAGACATTTTGATATTTTTCGTACAAATCTTGGATGCGCTGCGTTGTGATCTTACGATGGTTAGTTGGGATAGAAGCACGATCCCATAGAGTCTTTACTTTTTGGGCAACGACTGTAGCAACATCATAAATTTTTGGATTAGCTTCTCCTAACTTAATTCTTTCCTGTCTAACATAAAGGAAACACTGAAGTATATCTTCGGACGAAGGCAAATAAATCAGTGAGAGATCCTTTGGTGGTCCAAAGATTGGATTCAGCTGTTGAGTATTCCTTGTCTTCCTTTTTGCTGATTCACTCGCGGATTGGAAGCCATGCCTAATTTTGCTTTGTGCGTCGGAATAGAATTAGACTATATTAGTGACTGTAAATGTTTTTAGCGAATCAGATTCAATATAAAAATTTATCAAAGTAATCAAATAATCTGAAAAAGATATATAAATTATAATGTAATATAGTATAAATAACAAATCCTAAATAATATAATTATGAAATAATTTAAATCTGTGAGGAATGGGAGAAAAGTGTATTAGGAAAAAGTTAAAGAACATAAATAGACAAATAAAGTGAAACAAAGATTATCTTCCTAGCATAAACACAACGGAAGATACGTTTAAATCTTTGAATTTTTCTTTAATTTTTGGGGGACCTTAATTAAAGGCAAAATCTTTTACCTCCTTGGGGCCGGTGAAGTTGATGTCGCAGGTATCTAATATTTTACAGATTTCTTATTGGTGCCACAAACTAACTTTTGGGTACCCCTACAAAATTGAATTCTAAAAAAGTTTTTTTCACTCAATCCTATTGTGTAATGTTTATTTCTAGTTCAAATTCACTCGTCTATAAAAAAGTTGTATTGTGGTAGCTGTTCATATAGACTAGTAAAATAGTTATAATAGTAATCATAATGGAACCTTATTACTAAGGCGACCCAAAGTTAATAAAGTTAATAATAAGGTTACGAATTCGCTATTAGGTCAATAAAGTTAATATTTTAGTTATGTGTTAATAAAGTTAATAAAATTATTAATAAGGTTAAAAATTTGCTATTTTAAGTTAAAACTTTCTTGATGGATTGATAAAATAAAATTAACGAAAATGTGGAGTGAAACTGCGTAAGCAAATAAATGAATTCCTGTTCTCTAACATGCATTCTGGATTCTTATTTACGTAGAGTCTATACATTGATTAATGATGATCATACAAGCTGATTATGCATTATTTCTACATTACTCTTTCGTTATTTATCGACGTAGTTTTTAGGCATGTTTGAAATTTATATATTCTGCCCAAAAGATAAACAAAATTAATATAGTTAATTAAACATGTGATTTATGGTACTACTGAACTGATTCTAATAACAAAAGCCAAAACATAATATTCTCATAGTATTCACATATTGTATGACTATACGCCTAACTACCAAATGTAGAAAAGCTCCAAAAACGAAAATCCAGGCAATTATTACTAGCTATCCTGGTGAATTTGTCCAAACTCCAACAACATAACTAAATAAGTTCGTTAATAATTAATTTAATAAATAAATGAATGTGATGTTTCATTTTATTATTAAGTGTTAATATTTATCCACAAATAAGTTACAAATAAAGAATTTTTTAGGTTAAAGTTAATAATTGGTAAAAATAAAGTTAATAATTTCAATTTTTTTAGGTTAAAATTGGGTCACCCTACTTATTACTGTATAAGACTAGTTAACTATATGGGGTATCAAGGATGTTCACAATGTCAATGACTGCACATTCAATTGTCCTTTAGATATACAGTATATGTCTGTTTTATGTTGTTCGACTCCCCCCTCCACCCCATCTTCCCCCAGTTGGGGTACCTTGACTATCACTGCGGCGTTGCCACACGTACGGAGTCGTCTGTGAGGCAAGGAACATTACATATGCGGGAAACTGTACATATAAAAGTAAATTACCACCAGTTTGCATCAAACACACACACACACACACCTATCGTTTATATTTATATATATATATATATATATATATATATAATATATATATATATATGATACACACAGACCGTGCATGGAACAAGGAACTCTTCTGGGATAATTAAATCCACTATAGTACGAATAAGTCGGGCTAGCATCATGAAAAAGAAAAACTATGGTATTTGTCATTTACCATTACTTATTCGGACTATAGTGGATTTAATTATCCCAGAAGAGTTCCTTGTTCCACGCATGGTCTGTGTGTATCATAAAAAACTCAGGGGACCATTCTGAGTTCAATCCCATATATATATATATATACCCTTCATTTCCATTAATATTTGTTTATATGGTATAAATAAAACACAACTGCAGCATTCTGTCGATTTAATATATATCGAAATACAAAATATGTATACTAGGGTTATGACATTTTTATAACCTCATGTTCCTGTATCATAAATCGATGAACGTTTGCCCCCTGACAATGAAAATAACAGTTTTTTCGATATATTTTGAAAAAACTTCACCCCAAAATAAAAAAGAAAAGATTAATAAAATAAATAGAAATTTGCATGTTTATTTCACAATTATTATACATAAACATATATTATATTACACTGGGGAACAAATTTCAACTTTTTGTCTATTGAATTATATTTGACAGTTAGTTCTAGGTAATTTGGGTGCGCTGAGCACGAATTTTTACTCGGTTTTGCTCTATCAGGTCCTGATTTTGCTCAACACCCCTCCTCTTTCGTCGTATTCATAAAAAGGTTTTTTTTCTCAATACTCGCTAAGTCTTTTTGCAGTTACACATTATGCAACTAGGTTTTTATCTAGGTATTTGTACCTATTGTTATGGTATTGTTGTATTATGTATATTTTTATATGTAACACCCTAAAAATATTTTTAATTTTGTCATTTTTAACCCATTTTAATATTAGTAAATTAAGCTAAAAATATCATAGAATTCTAAAATTTTCTCGAGCGTTCCTGTTCTCTGTAGAGTATTCTAGAGGGACAACTAAAATATATAAAAGCCACTCGTTTCCAGAGTTAATCAGTCAATTCAATCAGTCAGTCAGTCAGTCAGTCAGTTGAGTTAGTTAATTAAGTTTGGGCATTAACATAATTTTGAATTGGCATATGATTTAGTGAGTAATTTTGTCATCGTGATTTAATATAGTTGATTTAATTAGACGTAATTTATACTGTACCTACTCATCCGTGTTTCTAGTTTAATTTCATAGATTGTAAGTACCTATTTCATAATAAGTACCTATTTAAACTAATTTTTGTGTTTATATTTCAGATTTTCTTAAATTTATATGAATTAAGGGCTTTAAATACCTTTACAAATTGGCAGAACAATCAAGCAATATGTCATCAAACACTAGAAAGTTCAAATGCAAAAACAACCCTGATTCCTTCTGTTATATATGTGGAAATTTTACACTTCCACATCAACGAGCAAATATAACTGACTTCGTAAAAAGAGCTTACTTAGCTTATTTTGGCATAAAACTGGTGGACCAAGATAAATCGTGGGCTCCACATAAAGCCTGCACTATATGCATTGAAAGACTGCGACATTGGACGAAGGGTTCGGATTCAAAAATACCTTTTGGAGTTCCGATGGTAAGTTTATGATTTCATAAAACTACGTAATTTAATCACTAGTATACTGTAACTTACTTAAATGTAATTGTAACTTAGGTACATAAACAAAAATTTACAGAAAATGTTTATAAGAATCTCAAATATTGCATAAGGTTGAAACACATAGAAATGTTAAATGTTTGGGTGATAACTTTTGATAAAATTCATAAAAACAAGTCTCTCGTCGCTTTTGTTAACGCTTTACAATTTTTTTTCCATATCAGGTGTGGCGAGAGCCTACTAACCACGAGACCGATTGCTACCTTTGCTTTGTCAAGACTTCGGGCTTCACTAAGAAAAATAAACATTGTATCGAGTACCCAAATTTCGACACCGCGATACGACCTGTGCTACATTCAAATGAGATCCCCATTCCAAAATTTAAGGGTCTGCCAACTCAAGAATTAGTTGAAGATGTTCCTGAAAATATTGTTATGCACTTTGAGGAGTCAGACACCGATTTTGACCCCAGCGTATTTGAAAGTCAAAACGATCCGCAAAAGTTTAACCAGGCCGAGTTGAATGATCTTGTAAGGGATCTAAATTTGCCAAAAAAGGCTGCGGAAATTTTAGCTTCAAGACTTAAAGAGAAAAACTTGCTTACTTCAAACACATACATTTCATTTTACAGAAAAAGAGAAGAAGAACTTGTTAAATATTTTAGAACAGAGGATAGTTTAGTATATTGCTGCGACATAGTTGGTTTGTTAAAGAAGATGGGGGTTGAGTCTTACGATGCAAATGATTGGCGCTTGTTTTTAGACAGTTCGAAAAGAAGTCTTAAGTGTGTGTTGTTGCATAATGGCAATCTATACGGCTCGATACCGATTGGGCACTCAACAAAATTAAAAGAAAAGTATGAACATATAGAAAAGGTTTTAAATCTTATCAAATATAGGGAGCACGAGTGGATCATATGTGTTGACTTAAAAATGGTTAATTTTCTGCTAGGACAACAAGGAGGGTATACTAAATATCCCTGCTTCCTTTGCTTATGGGACAGCAGAGCCAAGGAAGAACATTATTTCAAACAAATCTGGCCAGCACGAACATCACTTACTGTCGGAGAAAAAAACGTAATTAATCCACCTTTAGTGAGCAGAGATAAAATCATATTTCCTCCTCTGCATATAAAACTAGGCCTCATTAAACAATATGTAAAAGCTTTAGATACGAACGGCGAGTGTTTCAAATACATAACTTCAAAATTTCCAAGTTTAAGTTATGAAAAAATCAAGGCGGGAATTTTCGACGGTCCACAAATAAGAACAATGATTAAAGACAGCAATTTTCCTAATGTCATGAATGAACGCGAAAAAAATGGCTGGTTCTCATTCGTGGACTTGATAGAAAACTTTTTAGGCAATTATAGGGCAGATAACTACGAAGAAATCGTAAAAAAACTTTGAAGGGACTACAAAGAGTTAGGTTGCAATATGAGCATAAAAATGCATTTTTTGAATAGCCATCTTGACCAATTTCCAAGTAATTTAGGTGATGTAAGTGACGAACAAGGGGAGAGATTCCACCAAGATATCAAAATTATGGAGGAACGGTACCAAGGCCGCTGGGATTCGCACATGATGGCTGATTACTGCTGGTGCTTGAAAAGAGACCTGCCATCAACAAGCAAATACGCTAGAAAGTCTTACAAAAGAAAATGTTTGCCACAGTGAAAGCTTCATATCTGTTTGTTTTTTTATTTTAAGTCATTTCTATCGTTATAATGTAATTTTACTGTAGTTTGAACTGCTTGTATTCATGAAACTTGAAAAAAAAATTTAACACATGACTTAATTTTTTAGTCCTAATTTGAAAAATCTAGAAAATGGCACATAGGCTATCGACAAGAATCAGGACCTGATAGAGCCAAACCGAGTTGAAATTCGTATTCAGCGCACCCAAATTACCTAGAATCAAGTGTCAGATATCATTCATTAAAATACGTGTTGCCCAGTGTTATACAACATTATACCTATACAATACATATTAATTATAGAAATACAATATTATACATTTACTCTATTATTGTTTTAATTG
Source organism: Bathynomus jamesi (assembly GCA_023014485.1). Taxonomy (NCBI): domain Eukaryota; kingdom Metazoa; phylum Arthropoda; class Malacostraca; order Isopoda; family Cirolanidae; genus Bathynomus; species Bathynomus jamesi. Next base: position 600,596 of record JAJOZX010000365.1, on the reverse strand, counting down.
TTTTACTTATTGCTTAAAATAAACCTGTAACTAATATACTATATTTGCTTTCGGGGTGACATTTTTTTTAATTCTGAAGATTTAGGCCCTTTTTTATTGTTTTCAAGCAAACGTTCATCGATTGATGATACAGGAAACAATATTTATGACAAAAAATTAAAAAGTCATAACCCTAATGTATACACATTAGGTGCAAAACAATGATAATACACATGATTTATAAATATTTACATCAAAAATATCACAACAGTAGAGGAGAATTGCATTAGACGCAAAAACAGGAATAATTGGTGTTATTTAATATAGTATATATACGTATCAAAACAAAAAATAATGCAGCCAACACAGAAGAATTCTATAAACAACACAATACACAACATTTGTTTAATATATATACGCATCAAAAATGGAAATACATGCTTTAAGATCAGTTTCCAGCATGAAAGACTGGCCGTCCTGGTGAATCATCCGAATATTTGTATCCCATCATACCGGGTAGACGTTTAGAGAATTTTTCCATCTGCGATACATGAAGTAACATCAGTTTTAATGTTTTATAACCCCCCTAAATTTTTTCGAACGAGATTGTTCGAACGTGAAAGACTAGGCGTCCTGGTGACTCATCCAAATATTTGTATCCCGTTATACCGGGTAGGCGTTTAGAGAATTTTTACATTTGTGATACATGAAGTAATATCGGTTTTAATGTTTTATCCACCCCCCAACTGCCTCGCACAGGTTGCGTCATGATCCACCCCCCAACCGCCTTGCACGGGTTGCGTCATGATCCACCCACCCCCAACCACCTCGCACGGGTTTCGTCATGATCGCCGCTGAGCGTTAGTGATTCGTGTACGAGACTGTACCAACATGAAAGACTCGAGGCGTCCTGATGAATCATTCGAATATTTGTATCCCATTATACCGGATAGGCGTTTAGAGAATTTTTCCCTCTGAGATACATGAAGTAGTATTGGTTTTAATATTTTATCACACACTCTTCCTGGAAGGCGCACCATACATCTTCTACAACGTTCAGGGTAGCTGTATTCATCATTATACCTTCTCGAACTATACACAATTATTAACACTCTGGCGATCTATTTGAGAGAAACATGTGTCCGTACTTGTCCGTATTGCTGGACAAACTATACTCGTCCCTAAACTCTACTGAAATTTCACATAAACCTTTAGCTACAATTTCGCTGCGCAACTCGTCATGATATACATGGATGTACTGATAGAAATATTTTAAACTGTCCATAATCATAAGATTTACATTCACCGTCCCGGTGTACGCGTACTCGGTGTGATGTAACGTGGTATAATATCTCCTGTCACACCAGTCATCAACAAGGTTCAAAACCCAGACCCTTTGTTAATCTTCTGCAAGCGTCGATTCTTTCACAGCTTAATCTTACAGCATATTTCATTACATCGAAACCCCACAATGCTCTCGCCAGAATAACCATAGAGTATTTGGACGTCTTGCTCCTCATGCTTCGCACGATTTAATGCGGCCTTAAAGGTTTCAAAGGATGGATGACTAGAAATTCTTTGGATGTTCACCACATCTGTTGACTTTAGTGAGTACCACTTCAGGAATGTAGAGCATGCAATATCATTGGACGCCCTCTTTAATTTTCTTAAAGCCCCAGGGCTTGCGGGGGTCAAATGAGTACGCAGGGAGAAAACATGTCCCGATTAGAAGCAGGAGTCACGTGACTCTTTTTATTGGTCAGTAACATGCTAAGATTTTTTCTTGTGTACACACACACACACACAGAATGAAAAGCCAGTTGAAACATAATTAAATACATGTAATAAATAGAAAAATAAATAAACTGTAAAATTTCTTCAACAAGTAATACTCTAATATAACACAAGAAAATATTCACGTCTCGCGGTATCGAAAGGGAACAGAAGCGTAGGAGCTAGGCACCTAGTATCGTTTCCTGTATGTGTTACGACACACTTTCGTCGCCCGAAGCTCCTTCACCCCCCAAAACTTCTGCGCCCGAAAGTTTTGAGTTCCTACAGTCAGTTCAGGTGGTTGGTCAAACATATCTTCTAAACTCACTAGCTCTTTCAGCAAATCAAAATCGACGATCCGCCGGTACGCCTGGTTAAAAGTAATGCCTTTAGCCTTCACGATATATTTCAATTCCTCCCTCATCCTCACCAGTACCACGTATGTGTTTGGTCCTGTTGAGACAAAAGAATTAGCGTAGGCGCCATCTCCATACTCATCCTTGATCTCGTCAATTAACTCTCCGAAGAATTCCCTAGTCGGGTGCATATATTCGCCTTCACTCTCCGTGAATATCACAATATCTGTATCTGCGAACAGAATCCTCCGTCCAAGAGAATGCAGTAGACTCCAAAGTTTGATGCGGGCGTATGCTGTTGTGAAACTGGCTACAGGTATGTTTGTGACACGTGATGTATCTGTAGCCAGTTCGGTGATGTACTTTATTATGTACGTATTACCTACATTCATGATCTCCATGACCTCTTTATCGAGAGCGTTGGCGTAATCCCTCCCACACTTCGTTATAATTTTGGGCTAGATGGATGTTCCCCTTTTCTGTATTCTGGGAAAATTTCTCCCAAAGACTATTTAAACACAACTTTGCACTAAAGCGATTGCCAGGGTTCTTTGCAATTTGGCCCCGTTCAAGTTGTATCCCTTCACGATCACGGTAGAGCTGAATATATGCAGATTTTTCATTTTCGGTCTCAACTCCTCGCTGGTATCCTGATGCTTGTACCTTATCCTTCAAAAAAGTATTTATATATGGTGTGAAAAGGGTGGGGGGTTTCTGAAACCTCCACACCTCATATATCTTCATTAGTCTGTACCCGGGGCAAATGGCTAGGCCCAGCTCAGGACTTATGTATATACACCTCTAATCTTCCTCTGATTGATTGTATGATTGCAGTACCCATTGTTCTTCTCTGCACACTTCACACACAGAGAGAACAGGAGTTTGTGGTCTGTAACGACGAGTAAGAGTAGCATCCATAAATCGCGAGCGAGGAGCACATCTATGAAAGAAAGTCCGAAATAGTTCTCGTTCAAATTAGCTGAAAACTCTTCGATGGTAGGTAGGCGGGACCCACCAGTTTTTCAGGTGTGCCTACGGGGTACGGATTGTTCTTCATCACGTAGGGGTATAAAGAAGAGAAGTAGTTGTAATGGAGTTTTACTCCCTCCGTAGGTGGAAAGTATAGTTTGAAGGGGTTTGTGCGTCCTCCAAATAAACTATCGTCGCATTTGAGAGGGTCCACCACCATTGAACGCTGAATGGTGCTTATTTCTTCGCGGTACTGTCCATCTGTCTCAATCCAGGTGTCATACTCGTGCTCCCACAAACCCTTGAGTGAACTGGGAGCTTATTGGTCGGTCACTGGTACGGGTCCATGCGAGACTGTCGGCAGGAGATCTACTGTGGATTACTCCTATGATACCCCACTCAGGACGTGGGCATCCATGCCACTAGTGTCCGTTAAAAAAGTACGCCGTCTTCTCACCAGTGGCTGGATCTTCGCTTAGACCCTCCACCCAAAAAACACGGCCCATTGATCTTAATGGCCACTTCCCGCGTGTTGCGAGCATGTTTTTTGTATACACCGGTCTGTTGTTGTATGAGCCAGTAAATAGCCTTATATCCATAACTGCGTGGAATGTTTCGAGGAATGACGGCTAGTGTGTTTTTAGGCATAAATTTGTTCTTGAACATAGTAAAACACAATGACGTGATTGTGGATGCTGCTTGTAACGGGTTGCAGTTGAATTGGACTGTGTACATCCTTCTAAAGGCTTGAAAGCATACTGTAAGTACGCGCACGTGATTTACACAATAACGTTCACATTCATCTGCTATATTGTAAGGATCATCTTCATTAAAACTGTTGTAGTACCTCAAAATCTTTACGCTCACTACCACTTTACAGGGGATCGCCTGTAAATATCTCTAATGATTCGTGTTGAAGCAGTTCCTTATAAAGGAATTGTGTATCAAATTTTGTATCATTATGGGCAAGAATATACAGTCATTTTTTTAAACTGGTCCGCTAGCTTGACAATATAGGACGCAAAGTGCTTTACAGGGGAGTCGTGTGTAGACGTTTTAAAAAATGTTTGTTCGTTTACCACATCTTCGACATTCATCACAGCCAGATAGTCTGGCTTACAAGTAAATGTGGGATAAACTCTTTTGTTTCAGGATTTGTGTCTCTATATCGTAGTATACAGTTATACAAGATTTATTTTTAGGTTTAGCGTCTTTCATATAGCAAACATGCTTTATACCATCTGCCTTATATTTCTCATAACATGTAGTACAACAAGTTTCATCACATCTATGCCCGAACTCGCCTCTATCATTGAACGTATGAAGCATGCCGCACTCACAAATTCTCATTTTCCTACACGTCCCATTTGATTTATGGAATCCAAAACATGTATTATTGAAAAATGTGCGTCTACATACATTACAGTCGCTCTTCTCAGCTTCAACTACTCGACTTTCACATCTCGAGCTTTTACACTGCTCGCATAACATGTTGCAATCCTTGCAATTTTTCAGCAGATCATTCGTAAACTCGAGATAACCCTTACACAAATTGTGATGTCTTCAATATTTTCGACTTTTATCATAACTCGCGTAAAGAGCACTTATATTGTGGAAGGGAGATTCGTTGTCCATGACAGCCCTAAAATAAAGTAGAGGCTTTGTACGTTCTCTCACACTGCTTTTAAAAACACACAGTCCTACAACGATCGTCCAATCTAAATACAATTATGCGAACATTCATTTCCTGCTCTACCCTTCTCAGCTCTTCAGGCCCCATATTTCAGTCAAACTCGAGCTTGCAGTCTGAGGCCAGTTTACGGGCATGCTGCACAACCGTCGGCAACCAAATTTTTTTGGCCACTGTATTTAGTAAAGTAAACATATGAGTCAAGACTATTGCTATAAAGCCGCAACCGCGGTCGAGGTTTGTGTGGTTTCTGAACATTTGATAACTGCCAAAGTTAATAGGATAAGGTGTGGCCGTATGTCACGCAACACGGGAAACGTGGTCTATATCTATCGTGAAGTTGTCCATGTTGATTTCGGTGCTGCTTTGAGAGGCGTGCATTATACGACCCAAAATGTAATCTACATCTAAGGTGACCAAGTGCCTGTAGGCTATTACTACCCAAAAAATCATCCCTATCCCCATCATCTGACCCGAACCCGAGGGACAGTTGCGTCCTGGCTTCACGTCCGTCACTGCTGTGAAGGGCAAACTCCACAATACGTTCAACTACACGCTGCAGACCGTGTTCAACACCGTTGTTATACATGGATCGCGGGTCGACCCTGAATACGTATCGTTTTCTAGTCAGTGCTGGGGTGGGTGTGGCAGTGCGCATCAGTTCAAATGTTATGCTACTGTCTACATAATGAGATGCTGATGTGGAAGGCACGGGCGGTATTGAATAGGACTAAGGGGGCACAGTTTTATTAGTAGAAGGAGCTAGTATAGGGGTTGTGCCGTAATAAGTAGAGGGCTGGGGCTCTATTACTGTGGGTCTAACAACCGACGCGCCCCTGGCGCGATTTTCACCTGATGTGGAAGGCGATTCAACAATATCGGCATGCACCTGCTTTCTTCCCGAATTGTCGAGTGGAGGTGCTACAGTCGTAGTTGTTGGGGGTTCCGGAAAGCCAGCGGGATTGATGGTACAGTCTGTAGCCTCAACAACAACTACACTGTCATCGGGACCATCAACCTTATCTGCAATATCTATGATGGGGACATGTTGCTGACACAGTACCTCATCTTCGTCATCGTTCAAGATTCTGACGAAGAAGAAAAACGAGACTATACAATATAAGGAGTACCACTTAAAATTTTATTATATTGTGTAAATGTTCCACTTAAGATTGTGACGTGTTACAGATGGATTCTGTAGAAAAATTCAGGTTCACGAGCCCCTCCACATGCATTATATCAGGGCCAACAGGATGTGGCAAAAGTGTTTATGCTTAAAATCATTAAAGATAAGGGGGTGCTGTTCTAAAATTTTGTGCATAAAGTCGTATGGTGCTATTCGACATATCAACTCATATTCAACGAGTACCAAGATGATATTTTGTTCCACAAAGGTGTTTATGATGTCAGTTCGATAAAGGGTAATGATTACTCGGTCATTGTAATTGACGATCTCATGCTAGAAATGGATAAAATGTTTGCCGAGACATTTACAGTGTTCTCACACCATCTTAACATAAGCGTATTCTTCATCAGTCAGAATCTATTTTTCAAAAATAGATACATGCGCGATGTGTCGCTAAATACACAATATCTACTCTTATTCGCACAACGTAGAAATGTGGCACAAATTGGAGTATTAGCCAATCAAATGTTCCCGAATCAGCGTAAGGAGTTTTTGTAAGTTTATAAAGAAGCTACAAGCCAACCTTACGGATATTTGCTTTGTGACCTTCACCCGCGAAACACGTTTAGGGTGCTTCTAAGAACGAATATATTCCTAAACGAGGTTGAAACGGTATATATCTCAGAATGACAAAGAGGTTAAAGAAATACCGTGAATTAATAAAAATCTATCATCGACTGCCACGGGCACTCCAACACTTGTTTGTTAAAAATATTGACCTTGACTTTTTAAAATGCATCTGTGAAATCTGTCTCAACGTTATAAAATGTAATGTACCAATGAAACCCTCTCTAAAGGCTCGCCTTCGTCGTTACGCGAACATAATACACGCACTCGCTCGTACGTAAAAGTCAAACTGTGGGGAAGAAAAAGCGAATTATTGTATAAAGAGGGGGTTCATTCCTACCCATATTATTTTCAGTTCTGGGGCCTTTACTGACTAGTTTAATATAATGAAGAAAGTAGTCGTGATTCCACACGAGGTGTATGCTTCACTACAAAGCACAAAGAGTCCAGATACGGTTCTAGAATCCCGTAAAAGCAGGCTTAAAAGAATGGAAAGCGAATTCGTAGACCTATTAAACAGTGAAAAGTCTCCTGATGAGAAAAGAATCTTATACTAAGAAGTTCTGCAGAAATTTCTTCATGAGTACGAAAATTATATGAAGCCGGTGGAGTTCCCCGTAGTTATCAGATATAGCACTGATGATGTTGAGCGTGGCAGCATAGGACCTGGGGCCGAGGGTACAGACGAACAGTCAAAGGACAATGGAGTGAGCACGCATCACCTCGTGTATTTATTAAAAAATAGTCTCCCACATACATTGAGGAATAAAGGACTAAGTCTTTATAATCTATTGAGTGAGGATCCCACTATACAAAGGTCCGATACAGGTGAGGTTGTTGTTGAAGGGTCAAAGGTACAGGGTTCGAATATCATTGACATCGTACATGATTTGGTGAGAAAGTGGGATAGGCTCTCTCCAGCAGGATGGGAACATATTAATTCTAGACTACAGCAAATAAACGTCCTAAAAACATTGATAGGTAATCTGAACAGGTTAAAAGACTTGGGACAAGCATCGCATGTACCACATCTGTACACGCCTTCACCCCCAGCGAGGGTCTCTTCTTCTTCCTCTGAAGAACCCTAACCTCTGAACAACCCTAGCCGCGCGCCTCTAAAATACGCAAATGGCTAACATATCAAGAAAAAGCCATTATGACATTTCTAATCCAGCCTCCTACGGGGGTGTTAATTGACTGTACAGAGACGTTTATAATGAGGGGATAGGGAAAAAAGATGTTGAGAAGTTTTTGTGGGAGCAGGATACTTATACACTTCATAAGCCGGTGAGGAGAAGGTTTAAAACTGCAAAGACATCAACAGCCTCGGTTTATTCTATTTGACAGGCGGATTTAACAGACATGCAGAGATATCCAATGTGTAGAGGAGGCTATCGCTATATCCTGTTTATTATAGATGTATTCTCTAGATATTTGTGGCTAATTCTACTGAAAAATAAATCGCCTGAAACACTTGTTAAGGCCACCAAAGCGTTGTTGTTGAAAGAAAACAGGATTCCTGGCTACTTTGGTATGACATGGGGAAAGAATTTATAGCCCGAGCTTTTCAGAACACGTTGGCAGAATTTAATATTGGTTATTACACTAGCAAATCTATACATAAGGCCTCTTTAGCTGAAAGAGTTCAGCGCACCATAAAGGAGCGCATGCCTCGCTATTTCACACACAAAAACACATACAGATATATAGACATTCTGGATTCGCTGGCCTCATCCTACAACGGTTCACATCACCGATTGGCACATCACCAAACGAAATTTTAAAAAGAGGTACGCATACAGAACGTGAGGTGAGAAAAGAGAATCGTAGAGCACCACCACGGTCTGTGCGTTTCAAAATCAATGATTATGTAAGACTCGCGTTCGGGGAATAAATTCGCGAAGGGACTTGAGCAAGATTGGACACGTGAGATTTTTAAAGTTAGCGCTATGAGACCTAAAGACGAGGTGATGCTGTATTACGTTGAAGATTTGAATGGGGAAGAAATTGTAGGGGGCTTTTATGGCGAGGGGCTGCAGAAAATTACATTTAATTTAGGAAAAAAGTGTTTAAAATTGAAAAAAAATTTAGGAAGCAAAGATTCAGGAAAGAGAAAAATGTACCTGGTATAATGGCTAGGGTACCCAGAAAACTTCAACACCTATATAAAAGCTGATGCAATAATGAAGCTTAAATAGTATACAGCATGGCACTTAACCACTTCTATGTCACACTCTCTTCCTCTTCTTCTCTGTCTGTACATCCTAACTCCATGGGCCCACTGAATTGGGTTGTTAATCATATGAGGTTGGAATATGCGAATTTCAATTGGCCACCAAGTTTTTAAGTATTGTCAAGAAAGAACCCTTTTTTATGGTTCTTAGAAACCGTGATGAGTGTGAAAAGGCCGGAGTAACTCAGGACGATACCATGCCTTCCACCCGGAGTAGGGGGGCGCAGTACTACACTACACTACATAAGTAACACTAGGACCCGGGCCATTATGACACACCTCAAATAGGACTTAAATGGGAGTCTGAAAAGTTTAAAGCTTACGTCTGCTTTAGTATACGAAATCGTAAATAAAGATATCCCGGTACATACACTGACTCTAAAGTCGAAGGCTAACAGAAATATTAAAGACAAAGCACTATTCAAAATTATAACCGAGGGCAGATATAGGGCAGTCTTCCAAAGAGATACTTTTCACGAGTCACAACATGACTTGTGCAGCTTATTTTATCAGTTAAAATTTGAGAAATTGAACAATGGAGACCCTCCCCCTGAGATGTAGTATATTTACAGCAATATCGTGGAACCTCAGTGTGTTGGGGATACCCAAGCATGGCTGCTGTGCATCGCCCACATTCCCAATCATAGAGGAAAGAGCTTGAGCATTGCAACGACAAGCCTCATTATGTCAAAGTCGCAGCTAACCTACTAGCCAGTATCTCAATATATACAAGGACGATTGAGGAGAAAAGTTTTCCATTCGGTGACGGGAGCTTAAGAGTGAAGCTTCCTTTCCGTCGTACTGTAATAAATGACCCAAACGCCGTACACAGTCTACCGAGGTGTGAGGTATCAGCGCGGGAGTGGGACTGTGCCCATTTTTTCAACCATACTGCGGGCGGCTGTCCCCTTGCTGAAAAGTGGTGCCAGATAACTCGGCCGGAAGACGTTACAATCAGGTCTTAACACGGTAGAAGACATAATGGCCTGTGTTAAGCCTAAAGAAGCTCTAAAAAAACATTTAAAACGTACACGGGGCGAAATTGTCAAAGATGCAAAGAGAAAAATGCGTGGAAGCGGAAATAAAAGCCGGAAGAAGAAGCGCACTATACGGAGGAAGAAGAAGAAGGGGTTACGAACTCGTGGCATTAAACGCAAAAGGACATCAAAAGAGCGCATGAAACCTTTGGTTGATCACTTTTTTAACTAATTTAAGCTAAGGGGGTTGCTTTCATGAATCATAGACTGCTTGCTACTTGTCAAGAGAGGTGTCACTATTTCTGACGCGCCATGGCACGTTTCATCCATCCGTATAGTTCAGAATGTTGTAAATCGGAGCTGGCCCTCTTTGACATGCCCCCGACACAAATATCTATAAATATAGCGACTTTATTACAGTTAATCCGCTAAACACTATTAGCTCGCCGAGTGCTCCTATAGAATTCGTGATCCTGAGCTCAGGCCCTTACTTTTTTTGTATGAAGCTGTGCGCACATGTACGCTAAACTACGGATAGCGCATTCAGATTGAATGGATTGCGAAAACGATTATATACGTTGTATACCCAGAAACAAACTTTCTACACTCCATATTCAGTCAGTGTGACGTGTATTTAAATCAGGTCAAAATATCGGCAGGGTCTGGCTAATACCATCTACGGGCCTATCTGTGAAATGTCCTCGACTTTTCAAAAGAAACGAAGGATACCTTTTTAACTGGAGAAGGTTATTATCAAGCTAAAGATGAAAGTAGAATAAAGGAAAACTCAAAATTCTAAACTCTAAATCTATCTATATATGAATGCTTTGGACGCCTTCACACAGATTTCACATTCCAGGAGAAGTTGCTTGTGAATGGGGTCAATATGAAATTAAAGCTCACTCGTACGAGCCCTGAGATTTATTTAAATCTGGGTGCTGACCAAAAGAGGGAGCGAAGCCTGTGGTGATTCATATTATGGAGACATATCTCAGCGTGCACTTAAATTCGAAAATTTCGGTATTAAAAACATAACTCTGTATGTCAACGAGGTGGCTTTAGGTGGGACATTGAAAACGAGCTATTCTACAGATGACGAGTTTCCACTTTGCTCGAGGGCGTATAGCAGTCTTTCGCATAGTGTCTGTACTTGCGACGGATTAGGAGTCGTCGTAACGCAGAATGAATTCGTCGAGAGCATCAACCTTTACGCGTTTGACCTCTCCCCGATGTATCTGCGAGTATAAATACACACATAAATCCCCAGCAGAGCGGAAACATCTCAGTCAGGTTAGAATTCGAGAAGTCGCTAGTCGCACCTATTAGTGTAGTAGTTTACCTCGAATCGTAAGCTCTAATTGAAGTTGACAGGTTTAGGGCCGTAGTCACAGACTTTTAAAAATGGGCACGGTTACACTCCAGAGATTGATGAAGAGTGATCGATTCACACGCACCAAATTTATCGGCGTGTTTGCGAAGAATAAAACGTTGAAACTCCCAACCATGAGAGACTGTGGCGCACTTATTTTGAATACGGGTGTTAGCGATGGAAAAGGGATCCATTGGATAGCCATTTATTTTAAAAATAAGGAGCGAATGTACTACTTTAATACAATGGGCGGACATCTATGGAATGATGCTATTATTGTAAAATTTCTCGAACAACTGCAAATTCGGCAGTTAGTGTGGAATCCTAACCGGTTCCAGAGGTACTACAGCAATGTCTGTGGTATGTACTGTTCGAGTTTTCTCATGCATATGGCCGGCGGGAACGAATTTCTAACCCCTCTCCAACATCATTGACGCTAATCTGAATTTCGTCCATGCAGCAACAGAACACCTTCGTGAAACGCTCCATCTTCGCCCGACTGCTTTTAAAAAAAAGATGGACAGTATTACACTTCAAATTAAGTTTACGCATAAGCATCCTCCTCGTCCTCTATTCTTCTAAACCCCTTGTTTAAAATTGTACAACGACTTAGATCCACGGCACGAATTATGATTCAGAGGAAAAATAAACTACGGAATGGAGTGCTGGTAGCCCTACAGTTTTAACATGGTACCAATATTGAGGAAAATAAACTACGGATCGACCTGTGACTATTTAAAATGGCTAATTTATACATCAAAACATAATCAATGTTCATTCTTATCCTGTTTGCCTAGTTAATTTTGGCGGCTATTCGTTCCTACCCTGATATATATTGGGATTTTAAAATGAAAGCTGTGGTACGGCTATATGCGAGATAGAGAGAGAGAATAATGATAATAATAATGATAATTATGATTACGATAAATAATAATAATAATAATAATAATAATAATGATAATTATGATAATAATAATAATAATAATGATGATAATAATAATAATACCGAAGTAGTTGGGATTTTTTATATATCCGATCTGCTACGAATAGAGGAAAGAGAGATAATAATAATAATAATGATAATAATGATGACTATTTGCGGGGTTTATATATCCAGATCTGCTACGAATAGAAGAGAGAGATTGAGAGAGAGAGAGGGAGAGATAATAATAATAAGATAATAATAATAGTAATAATAACCTTACCTTACCTTACAACCTTACAAAGGTTCCGCGCGATGATTTCTCATTTCGCGAAGGTCAAGCTTGTCGCCCCTCCTCTCGAGTTGGCCTGGTAAAGTAGTGAGTTGGATTCTTGCGCTCTCCACCTCACATAGCCAGGTACGCCCGGCTCATCGGGGATTGTTCTGAGCCAGGCGTCTAGTCTTCTTTTGAAGATTTCCACTGCAATAATAATAATAATAATAATCACAATAAGGATAATAACAATAATAATGAACTAGTCGGGATTTTTTTTATATATCCGGATCTGCTACGAATAGAGAGAGAGAGAGAGAGAGAGAGAGAGGAGAGAAGAGAGAGAGAGAGAGAGAGAGAGTATTGGCTTTAGGAATAACTTTTATTATGGAAATATTTAAAAGCATACTAAATACATTTTAAGAGTAAGGACGCTGAATTATGTTATAAATTAATTCATAAATTCTATTCATTTTTACAATATTTTAAGAATACATTTAAGTTTATGTAGAAAATTCGGGTTAAACATTGAGAAAAGCAACATTCTGAAAAGTAGAAATTTTTAATGTCGTTTTTCTTAAATGCAAAACTGTACTTTATTAAGATTGCGTTTTTAGTAAAATTATTTGAAGATTTTATACTTCATTTGACATTATATTTTACAAAACAATAAAATAAAGCTGATCGTGGCCAAAAATTAGAAATTCGTTAAAAATTATTGAAGGAGATCCAATTTTCTCAAACTTTGTTTTTAGAAGCGATTTCAATACTTTGTGCAAAAATAGTCGAAGTGAATGGATTTTTTAAAGAAAATTTCCATACCATTGAATTATGATATAAATTAAATTGTAAATTCTATCCATTTTTACAATATTTTGAGGGTACATTTAAGTTTATATAGAAAATTCGTTTTAAAACCTACAGAAAAGTGACCTTCGGAAAAGTAGAAATTCTGAATGTCGTTTTTCTTAAATGCAAAACTATACTTTATTAAGATTGCGCTTTTAGTAAAATTTTTGACGATTTTATACTTCATTTCATATTATATTACACAAAACAATAAAATAAAGCTGATCATGATAAAAAATTAGAAATTTGTTTAAAAATTCTTGAAAGAGATCCATCTTTCTCCGACTTTATTTTTGTGCGGGGTTTTAATACTTCGGGTAGAAATTGTAGAAATGAATGTATATTTTGAAGAAAATTTCCATACCATTGAATTATGATATAAATTAAATTGTAAATTCTAATCATTTTTACAATATTTTAAGGGTATATTTAAGTTCATATAGAAAAATCGGTTTAAAACATAGAAAAGTGACAGAATTTAAGCCATCTGACAGAAAACACAGTTCAAATACAAAGATATAATTTTTCTATTTACAAATCGTGTGTAGGGCAGTCCATTGCCTCGGTCTGTGTAGTCCCGCAAATGTCAGCAACCTCTTGCGAAGTAAAGAGTTCTTCATTGTCTACAATCGTGAAAAGTTGTACAGCTGCTTCTTCTCTGTAGAACAGCAGAAAAAATCACTCTTCCGTGTATATATATATATATATATATATATATATATATATATATATATATATATTTTCAAGGCACTTCACGTTTATTACTTACAAAATATTTCCGGATTCGAACACATCTGGTGAAGAGTAAATAGCTAATTCGTTTTGAGTGAATTCCGACGTATTAGAACTCCTTGTGGCTAACCGAGCGAGAAAGTTCACTGGAAAAATTAATAACGAGTGCGCTCACGGGATGAACATGTCCCTTTTATATGGCGGGGGAGACGCTCCATTTCAAGCGACGTGGTCTTAGCTGAAAAGAACAATCATCAGCTCGCAGGTTTTCTGATTTGCCGTGGTTTCGCCAAAATTGCATTATGCTTCCTTCAATTTTTAAAAAATTAATAAGTGCATGTTCTTCATAATTATTTTAAATATATCTTTGATGCTATTAATGTTTCCTATTATTATTATTATTATTATTTTAATATTATATATATATATATATATATATATATATAATATGCGTATGCGTGTATATAGCGTTACATTAAGTTTAAGAATAATTTTGCTTAATTTTTCACAACGATTAAAATTAATACGAGACTTGACAATTTGACATAGACGGTGTTCATAGGCTCATTAATTATTACGTATATATATATATATATATATATTATATATATATATGCGAGAAAGAGAGAAAATAATAATGAAAATAATAATGAACTAGTCGGGATTTTTTTTATATATCCAGATCTGCTACGAATAGAGGAGAAAGAGAGAGGGAGGGATAATAATAATAATAATAATAATAATAAAAAGAGTAATAATAACAATGAACTATTCCGGGGGTTCTTATATCCAGATCTGCTACGAATAGAGAGAGAGAGAGAGAGAGAGGAGAGAGAGAGAGAGAGAGAGAGAGAGAATATAATAATTCGGAAAAATTGTTATCAGTACAAAACTTCTTAGAATCATCTGTGAGGTCACATGGCTTTATTTCGTTACCTCGAGTTGTATCATTTGTAGCAGCTGTATCATTTCGCGGCTGCTTGACTGAATAAACAGAATTTTTGTAGATAGAAGGGAGATATATTGTTGAGTTGGCGCCTGTAAAGCGCGCTGTGATTGTTTGACATACAAATTAGTATTTTTCTGATAGAGATGATAAAATGGAGAAATTTTGGTGCCAACTTTGCGCTGATTCTGACCTGACCAATCACAATACAGTTATTTTATCTAAGACTGGTAAATTTTCTTTCAAAAGTCTGACACTTTCGGTTCAAGCTGTTCTATACCAAGCAAATACCAGATGTTATAAATTGGCATTTGTGACACTGGCTCCACCCTGACTATTTATACAGATATATTGTAAAGTTGATGATATATTAAGCATATATATATATGTAAAAATGAACCATAAATAATTCCCATATTCCTATATTATCTTATTCTTCATGTAATTCTTGTATTCATTTATATAGTTCTTGTATCCATTTTAAGAAAAAGTATCCATTTTAAAAATTCATGTGTTATATGGTTCATGTATTTATATAATCCTGTATATTCTTATATATTTAACTTTATATAATGCCTATACTCATATGTATGTACGTGTGTGTATTCATTTTTACATAAGGACCAAAATCGCCCAACGCGAGTTTGGATAAAATTTTTGATTTGCTTTCTACTTTGCCAAATAATTGTTGACCTGTTGTTTTTTTTAAATCTCATAATAATTTTTTTAGATTTCGCTTAATAAGGAATCGTGCTTAAGCTTTGCAATGTTCATATTTTGTATACATTCCTTTCGTTATAAAAGATGAGATCATGTCTTGCCTAAGCATTAAAATTGTACATCTTAAACCTTAAAATTTTACTCATATGTATATTTTAGTGTAAAGATGCATAGTCCGATTTCCACTTTTAGTTAACTTGGCAGATCATGATAACATCAGATCTGAAAAGTCGCGGTTTAAGATAAAAATATGGTTTCGTCTTCAAATATTTTGTTTACTCGTTCAAGCCTTACCACAGCTAAAAATTTACTTTATTTTCGAATATTGTGCAAAAATAATACAGCCTTTTTAGCATTTAATAATAATGATGTTTGCAGTTTTAGGGTATATAAGCCCACTAAAAATCTTCCATTGTCATTCAGAAGCTAATTCAGAGGCTGAGCACTACCTGTACATTTTAGCAGTAAATTACAGTAAGAGAAATTTTTTATTTTCCCCTTCGAGCCTTGCTCTCTTCAGAAGAACTTAGTCACTAACGTTTCCGGATACGCTATAAGAAGAGTCCGGAACCTTCAGCATTTTTAGTAAGTCTATCAGAGTCCTCCGAGCCACTATAGAAGAACTCGGAGAGTAATATAGAAGAAAACTACTGCAAGCCACACATCCGTTGCTGCCACCTAACTAGAACCCCCGTCGACTTCGAACCATCCCGGGCCATAGACGGAGGGGTTAACATATATATATATATATATATTACTTCAATTGCTAATAGGTGTTGTGAAGAAGATTTTACAGTTGAAAAGGTCAGCACGGAAAGAATATATGCACGTTTGGAAAGGAGTGTTTATAAACTTGAACTTAATGGTGATGTTGTAGCAAACGATGTCATCTTTGTGCGTACTTTTGACTCTATTCTATCTGTGTTTAAAGAGCGTGATAGTTTGCCGCCCAATTGCAAACAGGCCACAAAAATAATGTTAAACGAGTTGAAAGCCCATTATATTGAATAGAGACACCCGCATACTTTGAGCGGTGAATTAATGCTAAATCGCCTTTATTGTGTAGTACAGAGGCAATGAAGATGTAAATGTGGACTCGATTTTGTTTTGATACGTATATACTGTATATAAGGTTGTAACATATATTCTGCTCGATTTTTTAGTTCATTCAGAACAAAAATTAAGGGACTTATAAGGACAAATTTCCTCGAATTTTTAGTTTATTCACAAAAATTAAATGACATAATGACAAATTAATCATCAATTTAATTCTCTTGTTTTTCTATAACCTCCTCCCACCTGTAGAAAAGTTTTTTTATGCCACGTTCGAAGAAATCCTGGTTTCGAGTTAAAAAAAGCGATCACTTCGTTTTCGATAGCTTCCCTGGATTGCAGCTTTTGTCCAGCTAGGTGGTGTTACAGACTCCTGAATAAATGGTAGTCTGAAGGTGCGATGTCCGGAGAATAATGTGGATGAGGCATTTTTTCCCAACCAAATGCCTCCAATTCGGCAGTGGTGAATCGAGCAGTGTGAGGGCGCGCGTTACGTTATCCTGGTGGAATAGAACACATCTGCGATTAATTAATGCAAGACGTTTTTCTTGTAATGCCATCTTCAATCATTGGAGTTGTTGGCAGATTGTTTGGTTATTTGGCAAAAGCTCAAAATGAATAATTTCTTGCATATCTCACCAAACGCATAGCAAACTTTTTTTTGGATGGAGTCCATTCCTTGGCTGAGGTTCAGGCTTTGCTTTACGGCTAAGCCACTGATGTCGACACTTAATATTGTTATAGAGGACCCAATTTTCATCCCCAGTGACGATCTCATTCAAAAACGGTGCCTGCAGTTGCCGAGAATGCAGTGATGTGCAAATATCGATCCGATGTTGAAGATTCGCTTGTGACAAATTATGCGGAACCCATTTTCCAACCTTTACTACCTTTCCTAATAGCTTCAAATGACGATGAATGGTCATATGGCTAACGCCGAGTTGCAGGCCAAGTTCTCTTACAGTTACCATTGGGTTTTCCTCCACTGTTGCTCTCAGCAACTCTTCATCTAACTCATTTGGTCGTCCTGTTCGTTGATAATCTTTCAGACTGAAGTCTCCATTTCTGAACTTCTCAAACCATCTCCTACACATCCATTCGCTCACAACCTCATTTCCATAAACTCTTTGGATGATTTTTGCGGATTCACTAGCGTTAGATCATTTATGGAACTCATACAGCACCACATGTCGAATATGCTCTTTCGTGGGCTCCATGTTTTTTCAATTACTGTAATATCGTAGGGGTGGCGTTGTAACTGTATGAAAACCATCAGAGAAAATATTCATTAGCCTAATCCTACACTAGCCTAAGTCATCCTGTATCGTGCTAAACCATGTGCGATCCTGTCGCCTCGTGTATTTTGCAACATTTCTAAAACTATTTCACATTATCTTGAGGTTATTCTATTATCTATCGTCCGTTTTCTAATCGAGCAGAATTTATGTTACAACCTGATACATATGTTAAATAACACCAATTATTCATGTTCTTGCGTCCAATGCAATTCTCCTCTACTGTTGTGATTTTTTTTATGTAAATATATATAAATCATATGTGTATTATCACTGTTTTGTACATAATGTATATACATATTTTGTAATTCGATATATATTAAATAGACAGAACGCTGCAGTTGTGTTTTATTTATACCATATAAACAAATATTAATGGAAATGAACGGTGTATATATATATATATATATACAATCGATACGGTGTGTGTGTGTGTGTGTGTGTGTTTCATGCAAAGCGATGATAATTCACCTTTATATGTACGTGCAAGGAAATAGCTGTGTATGTCAAATACGACTGGCAGCCTTACAAACCAACTGTCTGTGATGCTAAAGCTGCCCAGGAAGGCTAGTGAAGAATTCAAAATGCTTCGAGACGCCGCAGTGAAAGGTCTCATCTCTCTCCTCCTTTTGTTTCATTTTAGGCTACCCACATTTGCATACATACATTTCATATATATATATATATATATATATATATATATATATATATATATATAAGACGCTTTGTCTTCTCTATACATGAATACACCCACATAATATATATAATATATTATATATATATTATATATATATATACATATATAGAGATTTTTTTGTGGGGCTGAGCAGCAGGTTTGGTTACCCCTTGGATATCATTCACACAGATATATACACATTTTTTGGGGGTTACTGTTGCATAACCCCGCCCCCCTTGGGGGGTTGGGGTGGTTAAAAACACACTCATCATGTTCCATGCAATGTTGCATGTTGCAAAGTTGCAAGGTTGCAGTGTTGCTTGCAATTGTATTGCACTCGACATTTTTTTCCCTCATACTGATACCAAGTTAGGAAATAGTGTAATGAGGAGGGCATAAGAACGCTTGAAAATAATCTTGATAGTTTGGGCAAATGGTCTCGTATTTGGCAGATGCCATTCAACTTCGACAAATACAAAGTTGTGGACATAGGTTACAAGAACCCAAAGACCGATTACTCTCTGCTGGGGACTAACTTGACTGACACTGATCTAGAGAAAGACCTACGAGTTTATATAAAACAGCACTGTAAAGCAGCCACAGGACAATGTATCATAAACAGGAACAAGACTCCATTCGAGCTTCAAATGCCTGTGAGACTAACTTAAATAATAATAGAAAGAAACGAGTGCTTAGAATACCATCCCATCAACAATTGGTGGAATGTCTGGGGAGGTAAAAATAACTAAGTTATGGAGAACAAAGTACAGTGGAACCTTGCTTAACGAGCATAATTCGTTCCCGAACTGTGCTCGTTATGCAAAATGCTCGTTAAGCAAGGCAATTTTTTCCATAGGAATCAATGTAAAATATGATAATGCGTTCCATGCTTAAAAAATACTTAAAATAATATTTATAATGATATTTAAAGGCGTTTTTTAAATTATTATTGCATGAAATGAAAAGATTATTGATAAAAATTAACCCAAAAGAGAATGTAAATAATTAGTAAACGGTGAAATTATAAATAACTTACGAAGAGAGAAGCTGCTCCTCACGCACGCAAAGGAAATGAAGAGACAGGGGAGGAGGAGAGGGTTATTGAGGGGAAGGAGGAGAATCGTCTTCGTTCAATGCAATAACATTCTCGACGAGCTCACAGTCACTAGCTTTAAATTTTTTAGAGGCACTTTCACTTTCTTTGGATCCTTTTTCACGAGGAAACTGTCTAGAGACATTTGTTTTTGTCTACGCTTTAAATTTTGACGAAATATTTTGCTCGTTAAGCAAAGTGTCGCTCGTTATGCAAGGTAATTTTACCCCATTCTTTTTGCTCGTTATACGAATTTCTCGTTATACGAGGCACTCGTTAAGCAAGGTTCCTCTGTACTCAGACATCCTAAACAGCGTGGGAAGAGTTAATTTTAATGTAGGCTAGAATCGAATGGAACGACATTAGGTGGGGCCAGTGAAAATGTGGGGACTCCAGTGCCTGAAAATGCGAACCTCTTGGTATGAAAGTGTTTGTCTTTAGCTCCACTTAACTCCTGCATTAGCCATTCTATTGCATGTACTTTTTATTTTTATGAAACTGTTATTATTTTTATTATTTCTCGTCTCCTTCCGTGTATCATTAGTATTTTATTACCGTAGTCCTTTTTTTTTAAATTTAATGTTTAATTGTATTGTTGATTACCTTGATGGATAATGTACCTTTTTTTTAGGTTGGGAATCTGTCTCCTCCCAATAAACAGCGTTATTGTCATTATCATTATAATCATTTTGTAGTCTTAGGAGTTGGTAGTTTTATTATTATTATTACTACTACTTGTTTCAGTACGTGTCTTACTGTTATCTCTTTGTCATAATTTTTAGTTTGTTTGGTTTTAAGTGTATTATTGTTTGATTTATCTTATCTCTTATTGCCTTCAATAATAGTGTATTATGTTATGGGATTTATATCATGTCAATAAAGCTTATCATTATCATTATCATCATTATATCAGTAAAGATCTCAAACTGTCGAAGCACTGTGCAGAAGTCGAAAAGAGGGCCTTAAAAATACTAGATTTTATTAAAAGACAGTACCAATTTCGAAAAAAGGAGATTGTAATGTTTCTTTATAATTCACTAGTTAGAACTGAACTCGAGTATTGTGTGCAGCTTAGGCCTCCGCCCCTTAGGAAGGATACAGAAAGGTGTAATTTAGACTACTTGATTTAACAGCCTCAGTGGAAAGGGTACAAGCAAGGGCCACAAAATTGATCCCTTCATTGAGACTGCACAACTACCACCGTAGAGTAGAGCGCTTAAATCTGTTTACTTAGAGACCAGAAGGTTGCGCGGTCAGCTTAATCAAGTTTTCAATATGCCCAATGGAATAGACAGGGTAGACGACAGGAAATTATTCTCATTTAATACCAACCCGACAAGAAATAATGGTTTTAGATTGAAACTTTAAACTTTTAGTACCACCATCTTGTGGTATTTTTTCTCCTATAAAATAGTTAATATCTGGAACCAACTTCCCTCAGTGGTTGTTTCAAGCCAAAGTGTAAACATGTTTAAAAGTAGGCTGGACAAAGTTCTGAATACACTCAGAGTTTAAGAATGGCCTCACATATAATATAATTTAATAAAATAGTATTCTATCATAACTGTTCGGGAGCTTATTTGAACATTTCCTCCTACATTTAATTCTCCCTTTACTTTAGAGAGACGTCACTGGATGATTGTGCCTCACATAGCATTATCAACCATCGAACAATATATTTTTTTATCACTTGCCTCATAAGTGGAAGACTCTTGAATTCGCCGTAGCAACAACGGATGATCACCCACGAAACACTTTCATTCTCCATAACGGAGAAATATACGGGGATAGATAGATACAGGGACCTCCCACTGATATTCCTCGCCGGAAAGAGATTTTCTCTACTCGCGTGGTGGCACAACACCGCAAAGTATGAACGACTCAATGTATCACTTCCTGCATAAACAACTTTCACGGCGGGAGACCAACTTGAAACTCGGGGGCATTCAATATTTCGTAGAAACATAATTTCATAACCAAAAAAACAACAACAAAAACTTTAAAAATAAATGCATGGCATGGACTAGGTGAGGTAGAGTTAAATTTTTGCCTCCGCAATTTTTTTTCTTTTGGTTGCCTGGATTCACGTGATGGATGAGGGCATGGTGTGTAAAATCTGATTTCTGTTCTTAATTCTTGTTTCCATATGTTCGAGGAATCTGTGACGATACCAAGTGGTTGATGTACGATCGGCACAAGTATATTATTAGTTAGTTTATACAGCGGTACTATTTAGAGTACGATCGCTGTGTGCATAGCGTAATTGTAGGGCTAGCTCATATTCTCTTTCCTGTAAAATTTCCTTGGTTACTTTTTCAGGATCAAGGTATTTTTTCAACCTTTTTCCTTACCCGCCTCTGGCGTAGAGGGAGCGAAGTGTGCTGAAAGAACCTTATGCTCTTCTATCCAGTTTTCGGCAACTGCAAGAATAGTTAAAAAATTAAGTTTCATAACAGGAACCTCCTGGAGTGGGCCGAAAGGCCTTTGAGGCTTCATCTTTTCTTTCTAACGAATACAGGAAAATTCACCGACGACAATTCACCGACAATTAATTCACCGACAAACAATTTACCTATGAACAATTCACCACTAACTATAATTCGTCGCATAATAATTCGGTGAATAAATATGATCTAAGTCGTAAGCAATTGACTTAAGTTTTTTTTACAGAAATATAAAAATTTTAAAATTTTATTCAAGGGTTATAAAAATTTATTTAACATTTAAAAGCACTCTAAAAGGAGGTGTTGTGAGCTATTCCTCTTAAGAAAGAAATGATACACTGGTTTGGCTCATAATTTTCAACAAGTCTTCTTATTCTTTCGGCATAATCGCGATATTTTCTTCTCTTTTTAGGAGGCTCTTGGCCTCCTATATACTGTTCAATTTTGGCTTCATTTAACGTTTGCTCCCGTTTAATGCATTCTATAAATTTCCAAATGTTCGGATGGTAGGCAGTCAGCTGCTCTTCAAACGCCCTATGCCACCCTTCGACATTATTGTTTGTCTTAGACAAGTTATGCAAGACAGCCTCCTAAACGTTCCACATTTCGTGTTGAAATTGAGGGGGTCGACGTCGGTGCCTCTGATCTGGACGTCCTATCCAAGTGTCTTCGAAATAGTCCACGACTTCTTGCGCCTCAGGAGGAAAAATGTCGTTATCACAATGTTTCAAATGCCTCAATGACTCTATGCGTAGGCACAAATGCTAATGCAGAAAGCATACGCAGACTTAAAGCAAATTCTGCCTCCATTTCATACCTTTGCTTTAAGCCATGTGCTTGAATTGTACGCATGACACATTGGGAAAAATGGAAAAAGCAGCGTCGGTGCTTGGTGTTGGGAAAAACATGCTTACAAGCTTTAGTCATTGCTTTCTCATAATCTGTCGTTATTGATAATGGGGTCGATGAAGGCTCAAAGTTCTTTATCTTTTCCAAAAAAAGTCCTATAGGTTTCCTCTGATTTGTCTGGTACAGGGGTGGGGAACCTGCGGCCTTCTGGGTCATCAAGTGCGGCCTTCTGCGGCTTATCGAGATAAATCTTAATTTATATAAAAACCATGAATTCCAAGCAGTTATAATAATATATAACAGAATATAACTACTGAACTCTTACAAAATAGATACTAGCTAATGCTAAAGCATCGCGCCGAATGTAAAGTGAACGAAATATAACTAATTTTATAAATCATTCACACCCATATGTACAAAACACATGTAGACGTAAAAATAAGAAAAATGAACGCACCTTTATGAAATGATGTGTTATTTGCGCCAACATTGTCAATTATCAGGGGCAAATTTTCACCGAGATGTTGCGTTTCTATGTGATATAATGTCAAAGCAAAATGAGTTAAATATTTCGCTGCAAGGTAAAACTAAATCTATCTATGATATGTGGCAAAAAATTCTGGCATTTAGAAAGAAGTTGTCGTTTTTCAAATCTCTTCTTGCTCAGTCGAAACTTTCAGAAGAACACTTTCCCCAGTTAACAAAAATAATTAATGAAAATGAAGAGTATAACTGTGAATCTTTCGAAAAATACGAATCTGTTTTAGACTCATTAATCAAAGAATACAATGAAAGATTCATTGATTTTGAAAAGCATGATATCACCCTGAAACTAGCTTTTCAACCTCACTTAGTTGATGTATCAAAGGCACCAGAAGAGTTACAAATGGAGCTTATTGAGTTGTCTGAAGATAATATCCTGAAATCTCTGTTTGATAGTAAGGAAGATCCCGTTGAAATTTGGAAAAAGGCGGTAGAATACCCTCGCCTTCGCGAACATGGTCGCCGATTGATTTCGTGCTTTTCTACGACATACCGTTGTGAATCCACATTCTCATACTTGACACAAATCAAGAATTCGTTGAGAACACAGATGACAGATGAGCATCTGGAGGACCAATTAAAACTTAAAACCTCCATGTTAGAACCCGATATCACAATGTTGTCTCACCAGAAGCAATCTCAAAGAAGTCATTAAATTATTAAAAAGGTAAGTGAATAAATTATTCGTCTTAAAATGCATGTATACTCCCTGCTAGCTATTAATTTAAATAATATTAACAAAAGGTTTAAAATTACTGTAAAAAATAGTCACACTTATTGACTGCGGCCTCATTGAGGGCGGCAAATTTCAATGTGGCCTTCACACATAAAAAGGTTCCCCACTCTGGTAGCAACGCATACACTAATGGAATTGAAAGGTTTTCTTCTAAGCCATGCAGTGTGTACAATTGGTAGAATAATAAAGGCGCTGCTTTAAATGTTCCGTCGGCGTTCCAGTGTTTGCTTTTAAATAACAATTGGAGATTTCGTTTTGTGGCAAAGACTATAATGCGGTTTTCAATATTCCCTGAATTAGAATATAAAAAATCTTCTCCATTGGGCAATTTTGTATAATCCAGAGGAAAATTTATGTCTTCGCGATGAGGTGGAAGGGCCGGTCCTGAGGTTTTTTTGCATCTAATGTTTCTCATTGTCCTTTTCAAACTTTCTGTACTTGGAAGTTTTCCGACTGCTGCTTGACTGCATCCAGCAAAAGCATCAGATAATATCATATGAGGGGAGTAAGTTGTTTTTTTAGTTTTCTCACGAACCTTCTCACAAATTCTTGATGCTTCAACACTCGCCGCATCTGCAGTGTGATTGTGCACATGCTTAATTAAATCATCACCAACCGTAGTCACTCGAGCCCGACACTTAGTTTTCCGATAATGCTCACATTTCCAATGTATTTTCTCTTTATTTTGCTTTTCTTTGTAGAATAAATGCCCACTAATGTATAGTTTTTCTTTTCTTTCTCTGACTCAACGAATTGTAGCGCCAAACTAAAAGGGTACTGGACGATGAATGATTTACTGAAAAGAAAAGACCATCATTTTAGACAACGTGTATATCCACGAAATTTAAATTATCCTACACATATCCAATGATAAAAAGATAGTTTAGAAGTAATACAAGTCTTACATTATAAAAAGGGAATAAAATCTCAGTTAAAAAAAAGTAAAGTACCTGCAGCAAAAAGTAAAAACACAAAAAATAAAACATAAAATTAAAATATATCAAAAAGAAAATAAATCAAAATGAGTATCAGAGTAAATTACCTGAGTGGAGCTTCGACTCGAACTGAACTAAACTTAATTTCAATGTAAGTCGGTAATGTTGGTAGGTAAAATTAAGAGTTGCCAGTTGGTAGGTTTTTACATTTTGTGTCATACGGTGTCGGGGAGTCGTTCATCGGCAAATTGTCTGTCGGTGAATTGTTTGTTGATGAACTGTCTGTCGGTGAATTAATTGTCGGTGAATTGTCGTCGGTGATTTGTCTTCGATGAATTGTCGTCGATGAATTTTCCGCACACGCTTTCTAACACCTTGTAACACTCCTCTCTCTCTCTCTCTCTCTCTCTCTCTATCTCTCTCTCTCTCTCTCTCTCTCTATCTCTCTCTCTCTCTCTCTCAAAAGGCCTTGCGGCCCATACCGAGGAGGTACCAATGGTAACGGATGCCAGGGAAAATTTCCTACACCCTCAAATATTGTGCAAGATTCGGTGTAACCTTTTCCTGAACTGATCCACAGAGGAACTGTTCACAACTTCTGAAGGTAACCTGTTCCACGTGTCACAGATCTTATAGGTAAAGTAATTCCCACACACACTAGTCCTAAATCGTTTCAAATCCAACTTCCAACCATTGTTCCGAGTTGGGTTATCATTTAAATTAAACATGCTTCTAAAATCGACATTGTTGAACCCGCGTAAGAACTTGAAAACCTCGATGAGTTGACCGCGCAGCCTCCGAGTTTCCAGCGACACAAATTCAGGGTAGTAAGCGTCGATTGTAGCCCATATGCCTAACGGAAGGAATTAACTTTGTGGCCCTCGCCTGGACGCGCTCCAGCTCTCAATATCTTTCCTGAGGGTGGGCGACCAGAACTGCACAGTGCACAGCATACTCCAGGTGCGGCCGAACCAGAGAATTGTAAAGAGAGAGCACAATCTCCTTGTTCCGGAATAGAAATTGCCTCCTGATATAACCCAACAGCTTCTGGGCTTTCTTTTCCACCTCTACGCACTGTTTGGTGAACTTAAGGTCGCTGCTAATTACCACACCCAAGTCCTTTTTCCAAATCAGTGGCCTCGATATTACTCCCCAACATGAAGTAGTCCGAATTGGGATTGGCGTAGCCAATGTGCATCAACTTGCATTTGCCCAAGTTAAACGGCATTTGCCATTTTTCGGACCACTCTTCTATCATACCTAGGTCCGCACGCGGTTGCTTGATCGCCTCGGGCATCCCAACATTAGCCCTAAACTTAGTGTCATCAGCGAATTTGGCCGATCCTACTGACGATGCCAGCGTCGATACCATTTATGTAAATGATAAACAAAAGTGGCCCCAAAACCGAAATCTGAGGAACCCTGCTAGTGAACGAGGCCCAAACCGAACTATCCCCTTTAATTACAACCCTCTGCCGCCTATTCTTCAGCCAGTTTCCAATCCAGCTACCTACTTCCCACCGATACCCAGCGCGCGCACATTGGCCATTAGCCGGCGGTGAGGCACCTTATCAAAGGCTTTCTGAAAGTCGAGAAAAAGTATATCAAATCGCCCTACTCTTATCATACTCACTCCACATGACGTGAAAAAACTCGAGCAAGTTGGTGAGACATGACCTATGCCGTCTAAACCAATGCTGGGAGTCCCCAAGCAGCTTGTAGGAATCCAAATGGGCAACGATCCTATCCGCTATTATCCCCTCTAATAATTTACCTACAACTGAAGTGAGACTAATGGGACGATAGTTCCCTGGAATTTCGTGATCCCCTTTCTTAAAGATAGGGGTTACGCTGGCTTCCCTCCAGTCACCAGGAACCTGGCCCGTCTCCAACGATTTGTTGAAGACTGTAGCCACGTGGGGAGCCACCTTGTCTCGCACTTCCCACAACACTCTGGGAAGGAACTGGTCTGGCCCAGGAGCCTTAAACGCGCTCAGTTTGTCTATTCTATCTGCAACGACTGTTGCGGTACAGCGAACACTATCCAGGCCAGCACCTTCGTGCCTGACGCCTGGCTCGAGGATGACGCGGGTGTCCTCCCTGGTGAATACTCCCGCAAAGTACTCATTCAGCACATTAGCGATGTCCGCGTCGGAGGTCTGCAGCGCGCCGCTGGGGTCCTTTAACGGGCCTATCATGCTTTTAATGGGCTTTCTACTATTAACATAACTGAAGAACTCCTTTGGGTTCCCCTTGCAGAGGTTTGCCACACAGAGTTCTTCGTTACGTTTGGTTAGCCTGACCTTCGCCTTCACTTCCCTGCACAGGCGGACATACACCCTCAGTGTTCTCATGGGAACGATTGGCCTTCGTCCTCCTATACGCAGCTTTCCTATTTCGAATCGCCGAAGCGATGTCACGACTGAACCACTTAGGCTGCGTTGAAGCAGCTGTGACCGATTCTCGGGGTATGGCAGCATACTGCAGCACCATAAACTGGTCCAGGAATGCACTCCACACTCCCTCAACATCGCCGCCGACCTCTAACCCCATCTCACCTACCCTATCCCGGAGGTCAACAAAGTCCGCCCGCCGTAGATCGAGCTTACTGCCTCTCGAATTACTATACTTCACCCGAGGGACGCACACACAGAACCTACTCAGACCGTGATCACTCCCGCCCAACGATTCGTCAACGGTGAGGCCAGTGACGAGGTTGTCTTTGGTCGTGAATACTAAGTCTATAACGCTTTCGCCTCGTGTAAGCCCATTGACCTACTGAGTGAGGAAGTTCTCATCAGCAAAGTCAACTAGCCTCCTCCCTTCGGCATCAGCAGCCCTGTCTTCCGAGTTTATGCCGCGACAGTTGAAGTCTCCTAAAACTACACACACCCTGTCCCCTAGCAGATTACGGAGTTCGGTGTACAGGGTTGTAGCCTCCTCGAGGAGGAGATGCGGAGGTCTGTACACCAATATTAACCTATAGTTCGTCCCTCCCACGTTCAGATCGACGCCAAGCAGCTCCCGTTCCGATCGGAACTGGCAGAGAGAGAGAGAGAGAGAAGAGAGAGGAGAGAGAGAGAGTTACAAGCAGTTACAAGGAAAAGTAGTACCTCAAAAGGCCTTGCAGCCCAAACCGAAGAGGTACCAATGGCAACGGGTGCCAGGAAAAAATTCATACACCCTCAAATAGTGTGCAAGATTCGGTCTAACCTTTTCTTGAACAGACCCACAGAAGAACTGTTCACAACTTCTGAAGTTAGTCTGTTCCACGTGTCACAGATCTTATAGGTAAAATAATTCCCACCCACACTAGTCCTAAACAGTTTCAATTCCAACTTCCAACCATTGTTGAGAGTTGGGTTATCATTTAAACTAAACATGCTTCTAAAATCGACACCGTTGAACCTGCGTAAGAGCTTGAAAACCTCAATGAGTTTACCGCGCAGCCTCCGAGTTTCCAGCGAAAGCAAGTTCAGGGCGCGTAAGCGTCGATTGTAGCCCATATGCCTAACGGAAGGGATTAACTTTGTAACCCTCGCCTGGACTCGCTCCAGCCTCTCAATATATTTCCTGAGGGTGGGCAGAAGAGAGAGAGAGAGAGAGAGAGAAAGAGAAGAGAGAGAGAGAGAGAGAGAGAGAGAGAGAGAGAGAGAGAGAGACAGACAGACAGAGAGAGAGAGAGACAGCCAGACAGACAGAGAGAGGGACAGACAGACAGACAGACAGACAGAGAGAGAGACAGACAGAGAGGGTGCGTCCATGTACAAGTGAGTGACACTCCTTCCCTGTTGGAGGGGGCTCAGGCTCCTGCAGTGGTTGTCCCTTCGTTACTGAGGGGCTCTTCAACTCCCGACAGCCCTGGCTGTTCGGTAAACGGGGGACGGTCAGAATAGGGAAGCTCCTTCCGTACAGTGCTTTTCAATGCTAGGTCGATTAGGAATACGTTTTGCGAACTACGGGCGCTCTTAGCATCAGAATACCAGGATATCGTTGCTATCACCAAGTCCTGGATTCATACTGATGGCAGGGTCTACGTTGGGGAGTTCGAGATTCTCGGGTATAGAATGTACACCGAACTCCGTAGCCTGCTAGGGGACAGGGTGTGTGTAGATTTAGGGTACTTCAACTGTCGCGGCATAAACTGGGAAGACAGGACTGCTGATGCCGAAGGGAGGAGGCTAGTTGACTTTGCTGATGAGAACTTCCTCACTCAGAGGGTCAATGGGCCTACACGAGGCGAAAGCGTTCAAGGCTTAGTATTCACGACCGAAGACAACCTCGTCACTGGCCTCACCGTTGACGAATCGTTGGGCGGGAGTGATCACGGTCTGACTAGGTTCTGTGTGTGCATCCCTCGGGTGAAGCGTAGTAATTCGAGAGGCAGTAAGCTCGATCTACAGCGGGCGGACTTTGTTGGCCTCCGGGATCTACAGATCTACAGAAGCTAAGGCTAACAAAGACCCTACGATCCACTCTAAGGTTAGCCCGAGAGAAAGGAAAGAGGAGGGGGTTAAAAGAGGAGAATAAGGGGTTAAATAAGTTGCAAAACCTATCATTCGTGGGTTAAAATTTATTCAGAAAAAGAAAAAGAATCCCCATCATCTGTCGGAGCCGATAAGTAGGAAAAATAGTCGAAGAGAATGGGAAAGGGGTGAAAGATGAAAAGAAGTAAAATAAGAACGCACAAACCATGCAAAAACAGTCTTAACTCACTGTCATACCATGCAAACTACAAACATGCAAGTAAAGAGAATTACAGACATGCAAGTAAGGAGAGAATAAAAAAATATATATATAAAAAGTGGGTTAGTTTACGCTACGAGCAACAATTACTTTCATGTTATTCTAATTTTTTTTTTTTTTGCTGGCATATCACACGCTGGCATGTCACAAGCTGGCATTAATCGTCAAGACTCATCCTCGACCACCACACCAGAGCTCCTGTTGACATTTTTTTTTTATTTTAAACAACGTTAATATTTTTCAAATGCATATCTAAATGGTTCTTAAACATATTAACGCTGGAAGAGTTAACGACTGACGCGGAAAGATTATTCCATTTATCAATTGCTTTAAACGTAAAGAGTTTTTAGCGATATTAGTAATGAAACGTCTGCCACGCAACTTCAATCCGTTATTACGAGTAGTGCTGTTATCGAAAGTGAACAGTTTGTCAAAATTTACGTTACTGATTTTTTTAACGATTTTGAAAACTTCAATAAGCTGCCCCCTTAATCTCCTAGTTTCGAGTGAGTGCAAGTGTAACTCTTTAACTCTATCTTCATAAGGCCTGTTGCGCAATGACGGAATTAGTTTCGTGGCACGACGTTGAACCCTTTCTAACCTATCAATATCCTCACGCAAATACGGGCACCAAAACTGAACGTCATATTCTAAATGAGGCCTGACTAGGGACTTGTAAAGGATCAATAAATATTCCTCGATTTAAATTGGAAATTACGCGCTATGAAGCCTAACATCCTATTAGCTTTTGCGCAAGACTCCAGGCACTGGTTCCTAACTTTTAAATCCTTAGATACGCGTAGGCCTAAATCTACTTCCTCTTCAACGCTCTCTAACTCTCTATCATCCATCGTGTACGTGTAATTATTGTTACGAGAACCTATATGCAAGACTTTACATTTGTCTACGTTAAATTGCATCTGCCACTTCCGTCGACTCCATCATCCTATTTACATCGTCTTGGAGTCTATTTCTATCGTCCTCGTTAACAACCTTTCGCCTATTTTAGTATCGTCCGCGAATTTTGACATGTCACTAGTCAATCCTACATCTATGTCGTTAATGTAGATTACGAATAGCAATGGGCCTAACACTGAACCCTGTGGGACACCGCTACCTACATCCAACTATCTGGACTCACTACCATTAACAACGACCCTCTGTCTCCTAGCACGAAGACATTCCTCTAACCAGTTAGCAACCTGACTGCGTATACCGTGCGCTTTAACCTTCACAATTAATCTTCTATGCGGAACTGTATCGAACGCTTCTTTAAAATCTAAATAAATAACGTCAGCCGCTCTATGCCTATCGTATTCGCGCACTATTTCGTTATAAAATTCTAACAAATTAGTTAAACAAAATCTATAGCGTCGAAACCCATGCTGACTACTATTAATCAAATCTCGACTTTCTAAGTGATCGATGATACGATCCCTAACTACGGATTCCAAAAGTTTACTGACAATTGACGTTAAGCTAATGGGCCTATAATTGCTAGCTACTGTGTGGTCGCCTTTTATAAAAATGGGCGTGACGTTAGCTAATTTGAAGTCTTCAGGAATAATTCCCGTTTCGAATGACTGATTAAAAATCTTCGTTAAAGGGCCTACGATAACTTCTTTCAAATCTTTCAGATGTCTAGGATTAAACGCGTTAGGGCGTGGAGCCTTGCTAACTTTTAGCCTATCAATATAATGCGCAATCTCACCCTCGTAAACAGTTATTTCATCCAAAATAGTCTCGCTGCTAAATGGAACGATATCGTCCACATTGGGGACATTATTGACGTCTTCTACGGTAAAAACTGTCGCAAAAAAAGTTATTAAAAATACCCGCCATCGCCTGAGCGTCGGAAGCAAAGCCATTAGTGTCCATGAGTGGGCCTATATTATCTTTTATCGGCTTACGATTATTCACGTAATCAAAAAACACTTTTGGGTCATGTTTACTCTCCGCAGCTATAAGTATCTCTAAATCCACGCTTCTCAAACTAGGGGTCGTGACCCCTCAGGGGGTCGCGTAAATATTATTGGGGGTCGCAGAAACATTTGAAAATATTATTTTTTCATAAATATACAGTGTTAGTACCTATTGCTTTTATGACATTGAGTGAAGGGTCGCGAAAAAATTTGTCTGATCCAAAGGGGTCGCAAGTGAAAAAAGTTTGAGAAGCCCTGCTCTAAATCACGCTTAGCATTCCTAACTGATCTTTTAACCTGATGTCGAAGCTCGATATATCTATTAACGTTAGCTACCGTGCCATTGCGCTTCTTAAGTCTATACGCCCTGTTACGCTCGTTTATGAACTCGCCTATTTCCCTAGTCCACCACTTGGGCCTACCATGATTTCTAGCGCGCTTGGGCCTACGAGGAATAAACTCTCTTTCGATATTCAAGAAACTATCTTTAAACGCCTCCCAATAAAAATTTGCATCATTACCCATAAATAAGTTATACCAGTCCACTACTCTCATCCTATCCGCAAAACTATCAAAATTGGCCATACGAAAATCAGGGACTTCTATTACGTTACTATCCTTAGTGTTTTCTATCAATAACTTAAACCTAATAATTTGATGATCACTACATCCTAAACTCTCGCCTACTTCTAAACCTTCGACTATATATTCGCCGTTCGTCATCATCACGTCTAAAATATTGTCACCGCGCGTTGGTTCGGTAACCATTTGTCGTAAAAAAGTATCTTCCATGAACTCAATCAATCTCAAACCCTCATCCTTACCAGGAAAAGTCTCGTAATTAACGTTAGGGCAGTTAAAGTCTCCGACAACTATACTATCCCGATTATTAATAAAGTTACCAAGAAGTGTGTAAAATCTAGTATCGGTATCGAGGGGTTGACTGGAGGTCTATAAACAACAACAAAACTGAAACTAAGACTACGCGCCCTAACTTCAACGCATATCGCATTAATTGCTGCTGGAAAATCTATCTTAATCTCGATAGCTCTAAGGGAATTACGAACGTACAGCAAAACGCCGCCACCAATCCGATGCAACCTATCATTAGTAAAGAGTTGAAAACCCGCTATATCAGGTTCCCCCAACAAGTCCCGAGTCACGGTATTTAACCACGTTTCAGTGATAGCAACTATATCGTAGTTGCCGGAATAAATTATCGCCTTAAATTCGTTTAATTTATTTCTAATACTACGCGCGTTACAATAAAAGGCGTTCAAGTTATTTTTTTTTTACCACGGATCGGCGTTTTAAACTATTTTTCACGTAGAGCCTGCGTTTCCCGGACCCACAACGTTTAAAGAAGGCTTCGACCTATACAGCTTTCGAACGTTTTCGTCAATTAACCTACCTAGCCTAGCATTACGTATTTCATTAAAATGTACCCTATCTTTTATAAAAAGGCTACGATCACTGAATTCTGACCACAGCTTTACGAAGAGTACATTTTCCTCAGCACAAATCTCTTCTAATTTAGTATTAAAAAATATTGTTTTTGACGTAATCCTAAGACCCAAACCGTGCCTAGGGGTAATATCTAGAACTAAAGACCTATCTGACCTCGCCTTCAGGGACCTAGTTAACCCTCTATATCTCTCCAAAAGGTCAGGCACTCTCGTATCGGGCCTATACGAGTCGTTGCCCCCTATCATCGTCAACAACATCGAGTGACGGGAGGCAACATCAACCCTATCCACTTCGTCTCTAACTCTGTCAACCCTGGCCCCTGGGAGAAAAACTGTCCTCCTCTTGGTTGGATGCCGTTCAACAAACTCTGTGTCCATATGGCGCACTAAAGAGTCCCCAATTAAAATAGTTTCCCCGTCATTCACGTCCCTTTCCAAATGAGCGAAGGGGTTCGAAACCTCGATAGGAGGGGGATTCCCATCACCTAACGTACGCGGCCTAGCTCCACCCTTAACTTTTCTAAATCCCTCCCCATCTACTAATCTCGGACCAACCTTAACCCCTTCCTCAACTCTATCCAACCTTTCCGACAAGCTACCTAAACTAGAAACTAGGTTACGCACCTCACCCTTCAAATTACTAACGTCTTCAACGTTAGTATTGGTTCGTCTTTCGTCAACCGTAGCCCTAACCCTGCCCTCATCAAGCGTTGCAAGTCTTTCCGTTACCTCACGTACACTACGTTTTATGTCAACTATTTCCTCCCTTAAATCACAAAACAAACAAACCGATCTCTCGGTAATCGCCATATGACCGCCGTTATAATCCTTAAAATCCGTATACCACCGGTTCACCCCACAGCTAACAAACGACGTTTTCTGCGACGGCATCGCGCAAGTTAAATTAGTTTATAACCGTCACAAGTTTAAGTTAAATTAAGCCGGCACGCTATGAAAACTTCTAAATCGCTACAAACCACTGAAATTCAATTACTTAACTATAACAATGTGAATATAAACGCAAATATATAAAATTCAGAACTTTCCAAAAGTAAAGTTATTGGCAATATCCTAAAGTAAAGCAATATCAGAGAGCTCAGGAAATGCTTCCGCTCAGTACGGAGTCTGGCTGACGAATGAGTACGGAGTCTGGGGTTAGATGGGGTTAGAGGTCGGCGGCGATGTTGAGGGAGTGTGGAGTGCATTCCTGGACCAGTTTATGGTGCTGCAGTCTGCTGCCATACCCCGAGAACCGGTCACAGCTGCTTCAACGCAACCTAAGTGGTTCAGTCGTGACATCGCTTCGGCGATCCGAAATAGGAAAGCTGCGTATAGGAGGACGAAGGCCAATCGTTCTCATGAGAACACTGAGGTGTATGTCCGCCTGTGCATGGAAGTGAAGGCGAAGGTCAGGCTAACCAAACGTAACGAAGAACTCCTGTGGCATGCCTCTGCAAGGGGAACCCAAAGGAGTTCTTCAGTTATGTTAATAGTAGAAAGCCCATTAGAAGCATGACCCCAGCGGCGCGCTGCGGACCTCCGACGCGGACATCGCTAATGTGCTGAATGAGTACTTTGCGGGAGTGTTCACCAGGGAGGACACCCGCGTCATCCCCGAGCCAGGCGTCAGGCACGAAGGTACTAGCCTGGATAGTGTTCGGTGTGCCGCGACAGTCGTTGCAGATAGAATAGACAAACTGAGCGCGTTTAAGGTTCCTGGGCCAGACCAGTTCCTCCACAGAGTGTTGTGGGAAGTGCGCGACCAGATGGCTCCTGACTTGGCTACAGTCTTCAACAAATCGTTGAAGACGGGCCAGGTTCCTGGTGAGTGGAGGGAAGCCAACATGACCCCTATCTTTAAGAAAGGGGATCACGAAAGTCCAGTGAACTATCGTCCCATTAGTCTCACTTCGGTTGTAGGTAAATTATTAGAGGGGATAATAGCGGATAGGATCGTTGCCCATTTGGATTCCTACAAGCTGCTTGGGGACTCCCAACATGGGTTTAGACGGCATAGGTCATGTCTCACCAACTTGCTCGAGTTTTTCCACGTCATGTGGAGTGAATATGATAAGAGTAGGGCGATTTGATACACTTTTTCTCGACTTTCAGAAAGCCTTTGATAAGGTGCCTCACTGCCGGCTAATGGCCAATGTGCGCGCGCTGGGTATCAGTGGGAAGTAGGTAGCTGGATTGGAAACTGGCTGAAGAATAGGCGGCAGAGGGTTGTAATTAAAGGGGATAGTTCGGGTTGGGCCTCGGTCACTAGCGGGGTTCCTCAGGATTCCGTTTTGGGGCCACTTTTGTTTATCATTTACATAAATGATATGAACGCTGGCATCGTCAGTAGGATCGCCAAATTCGCTGATGACAGTAAACTTGGGGCCAATGTTGGGATGCCCGAGGCGATCGAGCAACTGCGTGCGGACCTAGTTATGATAGGAGAGTGGTCCGAAAAATGGTAAATGCAGTTTAACTTGGGCAAATGCAAGGTGATGCACATTGGCTACGTCAATCCCATTTCGGACTACTCCATGTTGGGGAGTAATGTCGAGGCCACTGATTTGGAAAAGGACTTGAGTGTGCTAATTAGCAGCGACCTCAAGTTTATCAAACAGTGCGTAGAGGTGGAAAAGAAAGCCCAGAAGCTGTTGGGTTATATCAGGAGGCAATTTCTATTTTGGAACAAGGATATTGTGCTCTCGCTGTACAATTCTCTGGTTCGGCCGCACCTGGAGTATGCTGTGCATTGTGCAGTTCTGGTCCCCCACCCTCTGGAAAGATATTTAGAGGCTGGAGCGAGTCCAGGCGAGGGCCACAAAGTTAATCCCTTCCGTTAGGCATATGCGTTACAATCGACGCATACGTGCCCTGAAATTGTTTCGCTGGAAACTCGGAGGCTGCGCGGTCAACTCATCGAGGTTTTCAAGTTCTTACGCGGATTCAACAATATCGATTTTAGAAGCATGTTTAGTTTAAATGATAACCCGACTCGCAACAATGGTTGGAAGTTGGATTTGAAACGGTTTAGGACTAGTGTGTG
Source organism: Bathynomus jamesi (assembly GCA_023014485.1). NCBI lineage: Eukaryota > Metazoa > Arthropoda > Malacostraca > Isopoda > Cirolanidae > Bathynomus > Bathynomus jamesi. The sequence goes on along the minus strand of JAJOZX010000365.1, from coordinate 564,253 downwards.
TGGGAATTACTTTACCTATAAGATCTGTGACACATGGAACAGGTTACCTTCAAAAGTTGTGAACAGTTCCTCTGTGGACCAGTTCAAGAAAAGGTTAGACCGAATCTTGCACACTATTTGAGAGTGTATGAATTTTTCCCTGGCACCCGTTGCCATTGGTACCTCCTCGGTATGGGCTGCAAGGCCTTTTGAGGTACTTCTTTGCCTTGTAACTCCTTGTAACTCTCTCTCTCTCTCTCCTCTCTCTCTCTCTCTCTCTCTCGTACTGTGAAGACGTCTCCACTCTGCCCCTCAAAAGATTTTTGTGGACCGTTTATTGAGACCCCGCATTTCTAAGATAAAAGTCTCTCCATCGTTTGATGTTTGATATTATCGAGTTGTGAAATAGTGTGGGATAAATATTTATTTCATAGTTTACAAAATACGCATGCGCGGTATGTTTATTTCAATACACTTGGAACATTTATGTCGATGTTTCGAAAGGCGGGAATAGTGTTTGCAAATTTTGCAATTAAAGTAGTGTATTGATGAATAGTTTCACGAATTAAACAATGAAATTTCTAAGAATTTTGCTAAAGAATTTGATTCAGAATTCGAAGATAGCTTGGTTAATATTTCGAAGAACACATCAATTAAACCTTAGAAAAAAAACAATATATTCAGAATCCTTGCAAAAAATAATTAAAGAAAATGTTTCATATGCTGTGCAAATGAATATTAATAAGAGAAAAAATTAATATTTAATGTTATCTAATCAAAATTAACAGCTGAAAATATTGGCAGCAAATAATTGTTTCTTGGTTTCTGTGTTTCTGAAGTAGACTTTGAAGACAATTCGACTTGTTGCCTTAGACAAAGATAAAGCTTTGGATTTTTTTGCAAATCACGGTGCTATTTTAAAAACTTGTCTATGTCTGAACTGTGGAAAAGAGTGTAATTGTAGAAAAAAACAAAATATTTGCGTTATAACGGTTAGGTAAAGTTAGGTTAGCTTACAATAAAAAAATTAAATTACATACCAGAAATTATTTGTTTGATGTGTTTTCAGGCGTTTTAACAGAATCTGCTATCCGTTTTTTATGAAACTGAGCAGCTTTCGAGATATACATTTCTTCGAATAAATATTAGTTATCTCAAAACCCGCTCAACTGCACAAAAACGGATTCCAGATTCTGTTAAAACACATTACAATACATCAGAAAATTATTATCTAGTAAGTAATTTCGGATGATGTGTTCTGCGGAATATTTACCGAGAGCTTAATTAAAAAAATTGATGTTGACAAGCAAAAATGTTTTTGTGTACTTAATAAAAAAGTTTCAAGTGTTGAGGATAATTTAAAGGGAATTGTACTTCATAATTCTTCGAATTCTGTCAGAAAATTAAACGATCATGTTAAACAGGTTGAGGATAATGTGCAAATGGTTGATGCAACAGTTGAGAAATTTCCAGGAACATTAAGTTGAAAGAAGTAGTTCAACTGTTGATAGTTTTCAGCTGGATTGTCGAACTCCATTTAGTTCACTCGAAACAGAAGAAAACGAAGACGAAACTGTGTTGTTCGGCTCGTCCATTGTTAGGCATCTAGATAAAGAATTTTATTTGAGAAAGAATAAAACGAAAAAGAATATACGTGCTCGGCGCTAAAATAGAAGGAATTGAACAGGAAGTAAAGAATTTAAAGTTGGAAAGTGCAAATTCGCTGTTAATTTCTCACATTGGAGAAAACGTCTTGTACAACTTCAGTATGAGACAGAAGATTTGTTCGCTAAATATCGAAGGCAGAGACCAGCCTGAGCAGATCGGATCGAGTTAACTTAGCACGATTCCGATGTGGACATCACCCCAACTTACAGACATATAAACACAGACTAGACAACTCCACAGACGACACCTGCCACCTGTGCCATGACACACCACAAACAATTGAACACATTATGACAGACTGTGCCGCTCTAGCACAACATAACAACATAGAACACAACACAACATCACTAGTGCGCTGAACCTCTGGTCCACTCCGGAAAGGGCGATCGGTTACCTGCGTGCCGCCGGCTTGCTCGATCAGGTTGGGCTGATCGGCTAACCAACAACAACCTTTGAAAGACAAGTTGGATCACCTGAAGATCAGGGCCCCCAGCCTCAATTACCAAATGATATCTTCGTTAAAACTAACGAGAATATCACAACTTAACTTAACCAATCGTCTCGTCAAGGGCGTGCAGTTGATCTAACCGGGCATTCAGTTTAATTTATTATTATATGAAATAGATTAATTATTAACTGAAGCAATTTACTTCAATACTAAATTAGAAGCGATGTGCGTTTTTGAAGGAGTAGAATTTGTTCACTTTTGGTCGGAATTTAACGCGGTGGATTTGTTCATTCAAGATGGCGTTCACTTGAATGAAATTGGTAATTCGCGACTAGGGAAGTTGAGTGACCAGAAGGTGAATAAGATTTACGTAAAACTTAAGCAAGATGAAATGGTTCTTCCTCGTTTCGGAAATGTAACTCACCGGAAACTGAGCGTGTATAGAGGAACAAACAGTAACGTAAAGAATAGTTTAAAAGTAGTTTTTAATGCAATAATTGAATCGTGGGTTAAAAGTGCAGAGAGGGACTTTATAGGTGAATACCATATTAAAGGTTATAAACTTTTGGATCCTTTCCTTTATAGCACCCCCAATTTCTTCTTTTCAGTTAGTAATGCCCGGTGATATTTTCGTTAAAACTGACGAAAATAACACAATTTAACCTAACCAATCGTCAAATGCGTACAGTTGACCTAATCGGACACTACTAACTAAAAAGAAGAAATTGGGGGTGCTGTAAAGGAAAAGATCCAAACATTTTAACAAGGATAGAAGTGGTAAAATTGGAGGGGGTTGTACTCTTAAATACTGTAAAGAAAATCTTAGCCTAGTTAAAAAGATGGGTAATGCCAGCGACCAATTAGATATAATTATTTCGGAAATTAGCGCCAATAACTTAATCTTTAATTTTGGGGTTGTATATACTGTAGACCTCCTTCACAAGGTGTAGAATTAGACGTTGAAGTTTATAACATTTTAAGTAGCGTAGTTACGCATAAGAAATCACTGATTGTTGGGGATTTTAACTGCCCAAATATTAATTTCATTACCTCGAATATCAATGCTGTTGGTTTACGTTTGATAGATTTTCCACAAGATAATTTTCTTTTTCAAAGAGTATTACAACCGACCAGCGGTGAGAATATTTTGGACTTGGTTTTAAAGACAAGTGATAATTTAGTTCAGAATGTATATGCAATTGCGATTATAGCATGATACGCTTTTCGGTTTGTGTTCAAACTTCTGGAACGCTAAATAACTTCATGTGCCTGATTTTAGGAGAGCAAATTTCGATGACTTTGGAATTTCATTATCTTCAATGAATTGGGGTGAACTGTTAACGATAGATAGTGTTCTTAACATGTGGGACAATTTCAAGAATATACTCATAAATTTAAACGGGCGCTGTGTACCTAGGAGAGTTAAGAGAGGTGAATTAAATGTGCAAACTAAATAGTGGAATAGAAATATAGGAAAAGCAATCGCAGATAGAAATGAAGCCTGAAAGAGGTATAAAGCGACAGCACTTTCGGAGAAATGTTAACCATAGAAATGTTAAGCGTTTAATTGGATGTGCTAAACGTGATTTTGAAATTCTTGTGGCTCGTGAATGTAAAGAAAATCCTAAGAAATTTTACGATCACGTTGGAAATAGAAATCTCTCGAGGGAAAATATTGGGCCGCTGTTCGATTAAGGTGGTAACTTAATTAACTATCGGAAGATGGCAACAATTTTAATTATTTTTTATATCAGTTTTTACATTTGAAGATTCTTCTTTTGGTGCTACTATAGTATGCGGTCTACCTACGATTGGTTAGGTTTAGTCATGATATTTTCGTTAAAACTAACGAAAATATCATGACTAAACCTAACCAATCGTCAAGGGCGATTGACATTGGGATGTAAACAAGCAATTAGTAAACAAGATAGGAAGTTATAATTAAAGGGTAGACCGCCGAATCCGAGGTAGACCGCATACTATAGTAGCACCCTTCTTTTATTCCGAATGCCAGTAATATGCTCAGTAACGGAAATGGGGTTTCATTGCTTACTACATAACTGTTCACACTGAAGAAATTTCTCACTACAAGGGTAAGTTAAAAATCAATAAATCGCCAGGTCCTGACTATTTTTACCCAAAGTACCTAAAAGAATTAAAGAATGAAATACTTGATCATTCAGTTCAAATTTTGGATCACCTGAAGATCAGGGCCCCCAGTCTTCTTTAGTTAGCCTTATAAGGCTACCTAACGAAAATATCACGACTTAACCTAACCAATCGTTAGGTCAACTGTACGCCCTTGACGATTGGTTAGGTTAAATCGTGATATTTTCGTTAGTTAGCCTTATAAGGCTAACTAAAGAAGGCTGGGGGCCCTGATCTTCAGGTGATCCCAAATTTTTAATAAATCCTTATCGCAGGGGGTTGTTTCTCCGGATTTTAAATTGACTAATGTAACTACGATTTTTCTAAAAGAGAATAAACAACAGGCGGGAACTATAGGCCTATTAATCTAACTTCTATAATTGGAATGCTTTTAGAAACAGTTATTAGAGATCGTATAGTCAAACATCTTGAAAGCAATAAGCTTATAAAAAAAATCAACATGGGCTTCGTAGAAATAAATCTTGTTTAACAAATTTATTGGAATTTATTGGAATTTATTGGAAGAGGTGTTTGACAAAATTTCGCATAAACAATTGTTAGAAGAACTTAAAGCTCACCCAATAAGGGCTCAAGTTCTTAACTGGGTAGATATATAATTGATTAACTGGTAGGAAACAGAGGGTAGTAATTGATGGGAATGAGTCAGGGTGGACTAATGTAACCATCGGTCTTCCGCAAGTGTCCAGTCCTTTTTATAATATATATTAACAATCTTCATGTGAATTTAGACTTTACACAGGTAAAACAAATTAAGGGAAGGGAGGGGGCGGTGCTGCAAAGAGATGAAGAGATAAAGGATAGATGGAAGGAATATTTTGAGGAATTATTAAATAAAGAAAACCCAAGATCTTTCTATGAGGATGGATTACCAAATGTAGCTATGACAGAACAAGTGGGGAGGATGGAAGTGGTCGTGCTCTGAATAGGATGAAAAATAACAAAGCGACTGGCCCAGACAAGATACCAGCCGAGGCATGGAAGGCACTGGGAGATGAGGGGGTGGATCTGGTGTGGGATCTAATGCAGAAGTTGTTTGACCAGGAGGTGATTCCGGATGAGTGGAGGACCAGCATCATAGTGCCTATATTCAAAGAGAAGGGAGATGTACAAGATTGCACGAATTATAGAGGGATCAAGCTAATATCACATACAATGAAGATATGGGAGCGAATAGTGGAGAGTAGGTTGAGATACGAAGCGGAAGTGTCAGTGGAACAGTTTGGATTTATGCCGGGAAGGAGAACGACAGATGCAGTTTTTGCATTGAAACAGTTGGCAGAGAGGTACAGAGAAGGGCAGAAGGCGTTGCACATGGGTTTTATTGACTTGGAGAAGGCATATGATAGGATACCACGGCAGGAAGTTTGGAGATGCTTAAGGGAAAAGATGGTACCGGAGAAGTATGTTAAACTGATCAAGGGGATGTACAGGGGAGTAACAACTAAGGTGAGGAGTAGCTTGGGTGTGTCAGAGAGCTTTGGGGTGGAAGTTGGTCTGCACCAAGGATCAGCTTTGAGCCCCTTCCTTTTTAATGTGGTATTCGATGTGTTGACGGAGAGATTAGAGGGGAGGCGCCGTGGTGCATGATGTATGCAGACGATGTTGTGTTGAGTGGGGAGACGAAAGAGGAGGTGGAGCAGCAGTTGGAAAATTGGAGAGAGGCGTTGGAAAGTAGGGGGATGAGAATTAGCCGAAAGAAGACCGAATATATGAGATGTGATGTGCAGCAGGACCAAGGAGGGGAAGTGACATTGAGTGGAGAGCGTGTTAAGACGGTGGAGTATTTTAAATACTTGGGGTCAACAATGGATGCAGAGGGGGGAGCAGAGAGAGAGATAAACTGTAAAATACAGTCCGGATGGAAGAACTGGAGAGACGTATCAGGGGTGCTCTGTGATAAGAGGGTCCCAGTGAAACTGAAGGGAAAGGTATTCAAAACAGTGGTGAGGCCGGCAATGTTGTATGGAATGGAGACTGTGCCAATGAAGAAGAGCAATGAAAGAAAAATCGATGTGGCTGAAATGAAGATGTTGAGATGGATGTGTGGAGTGACGAGGAGGGATAGGGTCAGAAATGAGCATATAAGAGGAACAGTGAAGGTGGCGGAAGCATCTAAGAAGGTGCAGGAGGCCAGGCTGAGGTGGTATGGACACGTCAGGAGAAGAGAGGAGTATGTGGGGCGCAGAGTGCTGGAGATGGAGTTGCCGGGACGGAGAAGAAGAGGAAGACCGAAGACGAGATGGAGGGACTGTGTGGTGGCGGACATCAGGGAGAAGGACTTGGAGGAGGACGCGGTATACGACAGAGGAGAGTGGAGAAGACGAACCAAAAACAGCGACCCCATGTAAAGATGGGATAATAAGCTGCGGAAGAAGAAGAAGAATCTTCATGTGAATTTAGTGAGTAAAATTCCTAAATTTGCCGACGAAACTAAAGTTGCGAGTAAAGCAATTAGTTGACTAAATAGAGAGAATCTACAGCGCGATCTTAATAATTTGAAAGAGTGGTCTAATAAGTCGCAAATGAAATTTAATCCTTAACTGTGCGAGCGCCTAGTTACGAGTCGAGCCAAAAACACGGGCTACGCAGAGAGATATCTCAGTTTAAAGTTTAGACCCGTGTATATTACGGGGCTGCGCAGAAATGGTCAGAAGCGAGAGCCCGTGATATTACTGGTTGCGCAGCAAACGGGTTAACGTTGATAAATGTAAAGTCATGTATATAGGATAATAAAAACCCACTCTAATAGACAGAGTTTATTTCCACAACAGTTTCGATGCCCACTGGCATCCTCTTCGGGTGGGTTTTTATTATCATATTTTGACCTTCACGTAGAAAAAGTGAATTTTTTTGCATTTATCATGTATATAGGTTACCACAACATTATATTTAACTATACTATGGGAAATAGTGCGTAAATTGAAGCCTCTGAGGAAAAAGATTTAGGTGTCATTGTTACTGAAGATTTAAAGTTCTCAAAACATTGTTCAGTTACGAGCAGTGAGGCTAATAGAGTATTGGGTTTTAATTCTTGTAATTTGGAATGCAAGTCTGAAGATATTGTTTTGCCATTATACAAGTCGTTCGTTAGGCTTCATTTAGAATGTTATACAGTTTTGAAGAAGGATATAGAAATGGTAGAAAGGGTTCAGCGCTGCGCAACAAAGCTTATTCCAACCTTACATGGTAAACCATACGAAGATAGACTCAAATAGGCGAATTTGTATACGCTTGAAATTCGGCGTTTAAGAGGGAATTAATTCGGGTGTTTAAAATTTTAAATCGTTTAGATAATGTAAACTGTGAGAATTTCTTTAACTTGGGCGATAGGAACATGACGAGAAATGATGTTTTTAAAATTATGAGGAAAAGATTCAAGACAAATGTTGCGAGGGGGTTCTTCACCTGCAAGATAGTAGAAAGGTGGAATAACCTATTAGGGTGTGTCGAATTTTTCAACTTTCAAATTCCAAATATGAGGGGTGCTAAAAAGTTGCAGCATGACTTAGGAATTCTAAAGATATTTTTGTCAATTTAATATAATTTAGTTTTGCTTGGTAAGAAGCTACATAAAAATAGTGACTTTTTTGACTTTTTTGTGGAATTATATAATAATTATTATATTAATAATTATGTATGCTGTATATATAATGCACTGCTGTTTTTGCTTATTTCACAGGTTGAAACATATTCATCAGTGTGCTGAAGATTACTTGTCCGTCAGTGCTACCATCCTAACCAGTGGGAATTGACCTACAATGGCTTCTAAAAGGAGGACAAGCCTGGGGACATTCACACATATGAGCAACCTAATTGGAACTGGTAGAGAGTTGTTGCCCTCTGAACTCCCAACTCTGCGAGACGTTCTGAAATATGGGCTACTGCTAAGAGAACAAAGTGGTGAGGATGTGAGAAACTACCCAGCAGCCAGTCTTGCAAAAGACATTTACCCTAAAGTGCTTGAAAAGTGAGAACGAGCAAACAGTTCTTTTGTAGCCCCCGTTGTAAATTCACGAGTCACAATCTTAAACAAGATCCAAGAGAGCTGGGAGCAGGCCAAAAACATATCTCTTGGGAGAGGAAAGCTACATGTCAAAGAGGCTTTCATTGCAAAACTTGACAAGCTTTTATACATCCTCAGTTGCAAGTGTAAAATTGTTCTCTGCTCTGAATTTGGCTGCCTTGCAGATGCTGGTTGCAAAAACGAAACTCACATTAACTGTACATGCCCTATAGTCAGGGGGCTTAATCCAAAAAATCACCCCGATTGTTCCTTTTGTTCCAAAAGTACCATTGTTTTACCAGGGGTAGATATGACCATCAGCATTCATTTTTCTGCGGGAGCCAACATGGGCTCTCCCTGTGGCGGCCATTATGGACGAATCCAAGATGGCCGCCATCTGGTCTGACATTGGGCGATAAAATAACAACCAATCATAGTAGAACAGCAAATAATGACACTTTTTTTATGTTTTTGAGTATAGAGAATCCAGTTCTGATATTTGTTTTTTAATTCAAGATATACGTCAGGTCGTATATATCCACATTTGATATTATTTTATAAGAAATGTACATTTTATGTCAATTGAATCATGATACATAATTATTGCACTTAGATTTGTGGTTGTAACAGTTATATTAACTTTTACATTGGATTTCTACTGACATTTTGTCCACTATTAATCTATTTTTTATTATTTTTGCAGGTGTTGGCATACCTGTATTCCTCTGAAGCAAGTCTATGCGGTGGTGGTCTTCTTCACATTCTAGTCTCTTCAGGCCTGCAGATATGAAGATCTCGTTAGTGTGTAGTTAGTGTGTGTAGTAGAACATTAATACCTCAACATGTCTACTAACATAACTGGAATTAATTGGACACTGTGTTGCCTATGTCAGTCCAGCAAAGACGAGGCATTACAACAGCCAAAAGAACAGGGATATTCATCTCTTGAACGAGATCTGAATGATTTTGTGCAGCTCAATGCTGTTCCATCTGGTATCAAGGTTAGTGAGCTCGATGATGGCTCAGGAATTGCAGCAACCCTCCAATCACATGCTGCAGTGTATCATAAAAGTTGTAGGAGTGCATGCAACAGTTACAGGGTAAAGCGGGCACGAGGAAAAGTGGCCACGCAAGATGAATGTGCAGCTGGGATAAGTCCGAAGAAACTCAGATCAAGTTACAGATCACCTCCAGAAACATTATTCTGCATCATATGTCTGGGTGAGGATCAGCATGATCTTCATGGAGCCTTAAGTGACAAAATTGATCAAAATCTGAAGAATTGGGCAAAAACAACTAACAACTGGCATTTATATGGGCGCTTGACTGCAGGTTTTTGATGCACATGCAATGGATGCATGTTATCATGTACAATGCTATTGGCGGCTTCGTGATGGAGCTCGTGCAGTTGAACGTCGATCTTCAAGTGAACCCAAGCCTCCCCCATTTGATCCCATGGTCATAGCACAGTTAGTGGCATTTGTGGATGACTCTCAGTCTGAGGTCCACAAGTTGTCTGATTTACGGGAAATGTACAAGATAATGATGTCAGATCTAGGACATCCCTGTTCTGGTAGAGAACCTCATGCAACAAGATTCAAAGACCGTCTGCTTGAGCATCTTCCTGAGTGGGCTTCCTATGCACAGGGGAGAGATGTATTCATTAGCCACAAGGCAAAAGTGGGTGCTGTGCTAGAACAAAGCTATCATTCCTCACAAATCAATCAAGATGAAGCTGTGTTATTGATACGTCCTGCTATGGCACTACGAAAGCGAATCCTTCAGAAACAAGAGCCATTTAATGGTTCATTCTCTCCACAATGCCTGACGTCCCCCATAGAAGAAACACTGTTAGGTTTCATCAATGTTGTCCTCCAGGGTCCTAATTACTCCTAAAGGTAATATCGATAAATATAGTAGAGAGCAATCCAACAGTGATGCTGAACTGGGCACAAGGGCGAAGATTGCGTGCACACTAGGGTGGATCGATTTTACATTGTTTTCGATTTCCATATTCTAATAGAGACAAAAATTTGCGCATGCATGAGAAAATAGCCTCTGCAACATCCTAGCTTAATAGGTAATGATCTTCTGCCCCCGGCAGAGCGATGAAAATCATATTTTAGTAGTCAAAAACGTATTTTTCTTATAATTTTTAAAATATTTCAATATGCATCAAAATTATTCCTAATAACTATAAAGTCGATGAAAAAGACCTCATATGATCGTTTTTCCAAGCGCGTTGTCCTACGTTAATATCTTTTGCCCCCGGCAACAACGTCAAATGTTGAAAAAATAGGTAATTTATATACATATTTTCAGATCGGCTCTTTGTCTTAAATAATGCATTTATATATTTCCCATAGCATTTATATCGTTGCTTAGGCATGAAATAACACACACGCAAAATTTTATGACTCTAGAGTAATATCTTCTGTCCCCGAGAAAAGTCTAAATGTGGATTATAATTACGTTAATGCGATGTTATAAGTACGATAAGTACTAAGTACAGCTCCTCGCTTGCTAATTTTATAAAATTAGCAACCCAGAACTCACCACGAGGAGGTGGCTGTACGTCGAGTTCCACCCTATCCAGCCCCAACCACCCTTCCTTTGGCTGCATGTCGATTTACATACGGTAATCTTTCTTAGAATCAAATCGTGGAATTTTTGTTCGGGAGTGAAGACGGGAGCGGATGAATCCGTCCCTCTCTTCTATTCCACTTACACTGGCAGAGGCTTCGGTTACTAATTTGATGAGTCTCTCGACCGCTTGAGTATGACAAGGGAATAGTGGGATCAGTCCATCAGGCTGGTCTCCCGTCTCAACAAACTCTTTTATTCGGGTATCAGGTATTGTTTTTGTAACGGGGGGTTCGGTCACCTCAGCCGTTTGCCAGTTGATCATTTCGTAATAGTTTTGACTATCGTAGAGCAGCTCAGGCATGGCGAAGGCTCGAATTCCCCCCGCTGGTGATTGTTTTGATCGTGCTTTTAATATTCTTCTCCATCCCAATTCTCTTATGTGTTGCTCATCGGCATGTAGCATGGAGATCAAAATATTTTCTGGGTGAGCAAAGAAAGAATTTCTACGGAGGACTTTGTTGGCGATTGTCTTAGATCTTTGAGGCATGGTCTGAGAGAGACGCATCATTTCGAAAAAATGTTTTGCGCCCTCAGTGAAACTGGAGTTTTTCTTTATCTTAAACCAAATTGGTGCGTAAACTGTCATAATGAATCGCACAATTTCGTTGAAGGTGCTGGAGGGTTCACTGGTTGAAACATAGAGGCGCAGAAATCTATTTGCTGTTGTCAGCCACCTGGAATGCGCCATCTTACCTGGATTTCGAGCCGCGAGAACTGAAGACAGCTACCGCTCGACACTGCTCTGTAGATGCCTAACAAATATTTTTGGTCAGTGCTCAACTCGGCATCATCTATGTCAATGTCGGGAGATGGAATGGCATCGAATTCTGTAATTGGAAGTTTTTCGCAGTCGTTCAGTTGTTTTCCAACTGGTCCAGTAAAGCCCATTGGCCCAGTTGTTTTGCCGTCCAAGTCTTGAATGAGGAGTCGCAGTGATAATTCATTACCGTGTAATAGGCATGTGTGTGTGTTATTTCATGCCTAAGCAACGATATAAATGCTATGGGAAATATATAAATGCATTATTTAAGACAAAGAGCCGATCTGAAAATATGTATATAAATTACCTATTTTTTCAACATTTGACGTTGTTGCCGGGGGCAAAAGATATTAACGTAGGACAACGCGCTTGGAAAAACGATTATATGAGGTCTTTTTCATCGACTTTATAGTTATTAGGAATAATTTTGATGCATATTGAAATATTTTAAAAATTATAAGAAAAATACGTTTTTGACTACTAAAATATGATTTTCATCGCTCTGCCGGGGGCAGAAGATGATTACCTATTAAGCTAAGATTTTGCAGAGGCTATTTTCTCATGCATGCGCAAGTTTTTGTCTCTATTAGAATATGGAAATCGAAAAAAATGTAAAATCGATCCACCCTAGTGCACACTGTGCCAACTGCTGATATTCAACAGAGTAAAATATGCATCTTCATCAGACAGCACCCAAATCCGTCACAATAGGGATCGTGAAACGCCATTCCCACTTTACCATGGTATTAAACTGCATGGAGATGCCAGATTCAAGCACCAGATAGAGAATGCCCATCACCTTGGGCTCTCTGTCTCATATGACCGTGTGATGGAAGTCAAAACACAGGTAGCTCGTGCTGTTTGCAAGAGACACACTGAAGACGGTATTGTTCAACCCACAAATACAAGACTTTCAGTTTTCACTACACATGATGTAGACAATCTGGACAGCAACAAAACGGGAAATTTGTCACGTGGTGATTTTCATGGAACATGCATTACTGTGACCAATCACCTATCCAAAGAGAACGTGGGAATTCGTCGACCAGCAATCACACTTGATCCATCTGATACATCAAAACCCAAGTTGCCGGATAGTTATGTGATTGTTCCTCCCATCGAACTCAACACCCGTGACATTCTTGTGCCCAGAATCAACGAAGGTCAAGTTCGGCCGAACCACAGCCTGGTCAACGGTGCCAAAGTAAAAGATGATGCATGGATAGCACATGTTGGAAGAGTGCTGGAAAAGGGTGAGCTTGAAAAACGTGATGTGGTTACGTGGTCAGGCTTCAACTCTCAGCTCATGGATGATGCATCAATAAAGCCAAAGGCAGAGACTGATATACTCCCCTTATTTCCTGATAAGGCAGCTTCTGCATCAATGATGAAGCACACGATGGAGATTGTGAAAACTACGACTGAGTTCATAAACCCTGGTCAAACCCCTGTCCTTGTGGCTGATCAGCCTCTCTTTGCCATATGAAAACAGTTACAGTGGGAGTTTCCTGACACACTGGGTGAGGATAAGTTTGTGATGCAGTTGGGAGCTTTATATATCGAGGATAAGTGTCAGCTGATGATGGGCAAGGTGCTACGAGGTTCCGGATGGGACACAGCTCTAGCTCAAGCAGATGTCCTCTCCTCTGGACGTGCCCAGTCAGCTCTCGATGATCACCACATAAAGCGTACACGATATGCTCATCAAGTGTCACTTGTTTCCCTCTCTCATTTGAAGCAAAATGCATACTTGCAATACACATCCAATATGCTGGGGCCTTGTGAGTCATAAGAGATGTGGTGTGCAAGGAAATCTGCAAATGTTCACATGTTCAAATATTGGTCACTAGTGATTGAGCTTGAGCTATTGATGTGTCGATTTGTGCGCTCATTAAGAGAGGGTGACTTCCCTCTCTATGTCCAGGTGTGTGATGAACTATGTCCATGGTTCTTTGTGCTGGACCACACTAACTATGCCCGCTGGTTGCCGATTCATGTCAGAGATATGGTTGGTCTTGCTGAAAGCCATCCACAGGTGTACGCAGAGTACCTCAAAGGGAACTTTACAGTCCAAAAGTCTGCTCGTACCTTCAGCCTCATCGCAAAAGATCAATCTCATGAGCAGATGAACAAAGTACTGCAGGGCTGTGGTGGAGCATCTGACCTCTATGACAAAACAGAAGCATTAGCATTGTACATGTTGGCAGGTCCTGAATGTGTCAGAATGATAGAAGAGTTTGAGAATGCTCAGAAACTTACAGAAGGACCAACTGGCCACCACGAAACAGCACCTGGGCTACAGTCTAGGTTTTTGAAGGATGTCAAGTCATTCACAAAGGTGGTGTCTGAACTGGGCAACCCCTTCCTGGCCACAAATCAGGAGCTTGTAGCCCTTGACACACACGATGTTATGGAGAATGAAGTAGCAGCATCACTGTCACAGATACAGGAAGTTGGCCAAGCCCTTCATGAGGAGTATGTAAAGACTAGGCTAGACAAAGGGACAGTTCCTATATCAAACACTATAAAGAAAAACAATGTGTACACATTCAGCAATCGGCCAGACCCACGCAAGAAGAGTAGCAAAGTGGGGGTACAGAAGCAAAACACAGTGCTCATTACTCAGCTATTCCTGTCTCTACAATCACGTCCAGATGCGGATATGACAGAATTTTTCACATACGAGAATCAGCGAGAGCCCCCTTCACTCTCAGACCGAGGTTCACTCAGAGCTGGAAATAAATCAGACATTCTTGCATGTGTCAATGCACCAACTGGATCTGCCAATCCTGTTAAACAAGTGACAGTTCAGTTGTATGACATGGCCGCCATCGTCCACATTGTGCATCCAAGTAGAGCATCAACATTTGCTGAATATGTATCTCTACACATCATACCTTTCATTAAAGCACAGATGACTGACACAGTTAAGCGCGTCGATGCCGTGTGGGATACCTATCCTGAAGACAGTCTGAAATCACTTGCACAGCAGCGGCGTGGTTCAGAAGCACGTACTCGACTTGATCCAGATAGTGATGGTACCACACCCATTCCCAAACGAGACTGGCAGTCATATTTGAAAAATGTGGAAAACAAGAAGGAACTGTTCGTCTTTATCAGTAAACAGCTGATCAAGATTGTCATGGGTGGAAAACTCCTCCTCAGCACTGAATTAGAAACTGTGCTCTCCAATAAAGCATTTGATATATCAGGGCTCCAACCATGCAACCACACAGAGGCAGATACGCGGATCATTCTGCATCTTGCTCACGCATCATCTCAGGGTCACAAGAAAGCATTCATCCGCACTGTTGACAGTGACATAGTCGTTCTTGCCATTGCTTTCTTTCAACAGCTTGACCTAACAGAACTCTGGATTGGTTTTGGTAGTGGCAAATATTACCGAGACATCCCAGTGCACAGCATTCAATCACAGCTTGGTCCATCAAAGTCGCTGGCTCTACCTCTGTTCCATGCACTAACAGGCTGCGACACTACGTCTCAGTTTCTTGGATGTGGGAAGAAGACAGCATGGACTGCATGGAATAATACACCAAACTTAACTGAAACCATGATCAAATTGACTGAAGACCCCGAGTCCTTCAGTCTAGTATCTCCTGAAATGACACACATTGAGAGGTTTGTTGTGCTCATGTACAGTAAAACATGTGGACAAGCATCTGTAAACGTAGCCAGGCACCATCTGTTTTCTAGTGGCAGTCGATCATTGGACAGCATACCACCTACCCAAGCTGCCCTCTTCCAGCATATCAAGAGGTCATTGTTGCAGGCAAGTTTTGTGTGGAAGCAGTCAACCACATGCCATCAGACACTCCCTGCTTTTGATAAATGGGGATGGGAATATGACAAGCGCAGCAACCAATGGCTCCCTTTCTGGACAACTCTCGCTGATGCCAGTAAGGCATGTGCTCTTCTCCTTCATTGCGGATGCACTAAAGCCTGCAGAGGGAATTGCAAATGCAGTAGTGCTGGAATTCGATGTACGACACTCTGCAAGTGTGAGGGTGGCTGCCTGAACAATGACGACTATTAATCAGTGAACAGCCATCTATTGGATAGACATTATCATGAGATGCAGTACTGTGAGTAAAAGGAATAAAGAAGATTGTACTTGCGTATATACTAAAGTTTAATAGCAAAAGATGTTGATGCTGACTCTTATTTTTTATCAAGTTAACTATGTAACCTGTACTAGTATTGGTACTCAAGTGGATGTCATTTTGGACAGCGGCCATTTTGATTTGGCCAATATGGCCGCCACAGTGGGAGCCCAGCTTGGCTCCCGCAAACATTCAAATTAGTATGGTCATAGCTACCTGTGGTCCAAACATGGCACTTTTGGAATGATTTGAACAATTATATGATTAAGCCCCCTGACTACTAGGGAGATGAAGATCCCTGTGAAGGAACTTGCTTTCATTAAAGGTCAGAGAGACAAGTCTGGTTCTATTGGACCACATCAAATTGGCTTGCCAGATCAACCTGAGCACAACAGACAAGTCAAAAAGCAGAAGCGGCAAGAAGACGAAAGAAGAAGGCTTGCTGAATATAAGCAGACAAGTAAGCAGGATGTTTCAATGCCATCAAATGAAATAATTTTCTCTGATGATGAAAATGAAGAACAAATAGCTGATGCTCAAGATGGAAAGGATGGAAGTTATGAAGTGACATTAGAAATACCAAGCACGTCTTCAACTTCCAATAAAAAGCCAGAGTACAACACATTAGAAATACCTAATGTTGCTATGCATAGCATCAGACATGATGTTGGCCTGCGTGCCACAGCTGCCATCACCAATGCTGCCTTTATGGATGCTGGCTTGATCACTGAAGAAGACAAGAGACTTGTAGTTGATCACAATAAAGTCAAGAGGGCCCAAGAAAAAGTTATGAGATCCCTGGATCAGGAATTTGATGATCTTTGTAAGAAGGGTGAAATTGACTGCATCTTCTTTGACGGCCGTCAAGATACAACTAAAGTTATGCTGAAAGCAGACAATTCAGATCGTCAGTTCCCCAGCATCATCAAAGAAGAGCATTATTCTGTGTGCAGTGAGCCAGGTGGAAGATATCTCTACCACTTCACTCCTGAGAAAGGCTCAACGAGAAAAAAACCTGCTGAAGTTATTGCTGATAATCTTGTAGATTTCATGAAGAAGAAGGGCATTGATAAAAGCCTGCAGGCCATTGGAGGTGATTCTATAAATGTTAACACTGGCTGGGAGGGTGGTTCCATGCAGTGGGTAGAGGTCAAGCTTTGCCGTAAGCTGATCTGGTTGGTTTGTGCCCTCCACACTAACGAGTTACCCCTGCGACACTTGATCACAGCACTGGATGGGAAGACCTTGTCTAACAACAAGTGGACAGGTAACATTGGCAAGATGCTAGACACTGCAACCGAACTTGAAATTGATCCTTCATTCACCAAACTCTCAATTGGAGAGCCTCTTACTTCACTGAGTAACAATGTCGTAAAGGATCTCTCTACTGATCAAGCGAACGGGTATAGGATCACACATGCCATAAGGACAGGAGAACTTCCCACAGATCTGGCCCTTCTTGAAATTGGTCCAGTGAGCCATTCAAGGTGGTTGACAACAGCAAACAGGCTTTGTCGCATATGGGTTTCAAAACATGGCCTTAAAGGCAAAACCCTCAACAACTTAAGACTAATAGTGGAATACATTGTTGGTGTGTACTACCCCTGTTGGTTCAACATCAAAGTAAAACACTCTTGGGTGGAAGGCCCACGCCACATCTTGTTTCAGCTGCGGCTAGTTAGGCTGCAAAAGAAGGCTGTAGTGGATGCTGTTTTGCCAACCATCAAGCGCTCAGCATGGTATGCATTCAGCGAAATGATAATCCAGACACTCTTGTGCTCAGATGACAGTGAGGAGAGGAGAGCTGGTGTCCAAAAGATTGTTGACATGAGGGGTGGAGATGATGACGCACTTGGAGATCTTTCTGTACGTCCCAGGAAGACACCTTCCATCAACCCCAGTGCTTCTTCCGTGTTGGAGCTGACAGACTGGTCTGACGGGGTATTTGAACCTCCTTTGACATGTAAACTGACTACAGCGGAAGTAAAGAAGTTCTTTGACAAGCCTATGCAAGTTCCACAGTGGCCCTGTCATGCTCAGTCAATAGAGAGGTGTGTGAAACAAGTCACAGAGGCAGCAGGCAGGGTGTATACACATGAGAAACGTGAGGGCTATATCAGAGGCCAAGAAGCAAGTCGGCGGCTGATGTCCAAGAACGAATCAAAGCAAGACTTGATGAAACTTGTTGTTTAAATATTTTTTTTTACTGATGTCATTACTTTCTAATGTTGTTTTATGATTACAAGGATATGTTTTAGGATTACTAGGATATGTTTTATGCAGAGAAACTAAAATTTTTATAGCATTACCTGACATTTTGAGAAGCTAAAATTCATAAATGTTGTTTTCCGAGAGCAATTTATGTGCTTTTTAATCAAACGTAGATTTACCAAGCTAAGTGTTGAGCAATCACAAAAATAATAGCAGATTTGAATTCTTCACATCCAAAAACATATTTTTAAAACCCCTCAGTGAAGGAATTGGCAAAAATTAATTTTCACCTCCCAAATTGACACACCCTAATAACCTATCACGGGGGAGGGGGAGGGGGTAAGCACTTCGGTTTATGTTTAAAAATAGGTTGAATAGGCATTTTAGTAGCATCAATTTGCATTAAAGGGCGGGTAAATTGGGGATGTAATTTTTAGTTAGTATAGGGAATGGCCTATTTTCTTTTTATTTTAAAAGTACTGTAGGAGGAGGTGCTGATAGGGTCTGGTTACAGAGTACTGGGAGTTCTCAAATCATACACCATACACCTTGGTCTGATCTGGCTACAAAACACTGGGTGTTGTCATTGTAAGAATGCTCAGGAGTCAAAACCTCCGAATAAGCTTACAAAGGGGAATTATAAGGGGAGTTGTTAGGGATAGAGTTTGGGGATGGTGATATCCCCTTTTGATCGTAAATATAGTAAGAGGCGCCGATCAGATCTGGTTTCAGAGCACTGGGAGTTCTCAAATGATACCCCATTTGTCGAGAAGGGAAACTTGATAGAATCTCTCGGGAGTCAACACCTCCGAATAGATTTTTTCAATTTTAAGGACGCTACTTTGGTTTATAGTGTAAGTTTATAGTTAGTACTTTTCAGGTAAATCGCGGAATATCTAATTTAGCTAGCTAGAGAAAGTTTTCTAGTTTTAGATAGAAGTAGTGATGCTCCCTTTTGCAATAAATGTAATAGGAAGTGCTGACTGGGTCTGGTTAATTCGTTAATTCGTTAATTCGCTAATTCGTAACTAAGTACACGCGATAAGTGTACGCATGGTGTGAATGAACTCTGAAGCTATGCTTTTCATTATACTTTTTCTTACTTTCCTATAAATCTTCCTTCACCATTATTTTCTGTCAGCCGTGGCCGGCGGAGGGGAGAGAGCCTTGTCTGTTCTATACTTTACTATCACTACTATTCGTGTGTGAAAGCTTTACACGTCTATGAGTGTAAGCATGGTATAAGTTTAGTTTCTTTTTTACTGATATTTCTAACTTTTCTACTTTTTTGGGCTTGCCGAGAGTGGATCTTTGGGAGGTGGATCTTTGGTAGGATCTTTGGGAGGCGGACGTGCTGTGTGGTCTCTCCAGTATTTTTTTCGATAGTTGTGTGAAAGTGTTGTGACTAAGTTTAATTTTACAAAATTTGTCAGACAAGTATAATTATATTTATTTACTTTATTACTGAGGCTAGGCCAAACACTATTGCTTACGAGTTAATGACCTCATTTACTTCCTTTTCCGGTCTCTTAATTACAATTAACAAACAAAATTCCGCATTGTTTACTAACGGTCGCCACAGGTTCTATTTCTTGCACTAGTTACATCGGTGAAAATCTATTTATCAGCTGAGTTGCTGTGTTAAAGTTAACGTGACATAAATTTGCATTGTTTTTAACGGTCGCTACAGATTCCATTTTCAGACGAGTTAAATAGTAAAATTTGCATATTCAAGTCCATTTCCGTTTTCGGTCTGTAACACGTGCTCTCGCGGGTTCATTTCCTGCATTCACCATTTGTCCCTCACTATCCATTATATTAATTAAAATGACATATTGTATTATTTAAATTAACATCATTCGTATTGTTATTAACGGCTGCCTACAGGTTCCATTCAGTTCTATACAGTATTTAATTCCGTTTCCGGTCTGTAACGGTGTTTATTTTTGCATTCACCATTTCTCCCTCGCCATCCGTTGTATTAATTAAAGTAACATATTGTATTATTTTAAAATAACGTATACTATTAATTAAAGTAGCATATTGTATTATTTAAAGTAACGTATCTTAAAAAAAAAGACAATATATAACAGGGCCAGCTAAACTGAAAACTGAATGCTTTAAATGACACAATTACGAAGGCACAATACACAATTACGAACACAGTTAGGTAGACCAGCCATGAGTGGATCCTAGGGTCTTTGTTGGTCTGAAGCATTATAACATTATAACAAATGTAAAGTTCATCATTGGTGAGGTAATTTCAACGACATTACATCCTTGAGTATATGTTTGTTTTGTAAACTTAGAGAAAACCATGAAATGGAAGTTAAAGTGCTAAAGGAATCAGGGGCGTACCCAGGATTTGGTCAAGCGCGGGGGCGTGTGAGTAACTAAAACAAAGGTGTGTATATACCATACGAGTATGTATAATATATAAACATTTACTAGAGCTAATTTTCATGTATTAACAAAGCCTTATTTACAAATGCAAAAAAAATTCACTTTTTTCTATGTGAACGTCAAAATATGAAAATAAAAAACCCACTCTAATAGACAGAGTTTATTTCCACGACAGTTTGCGACGCCCACTGGCATCCTCCTCGGGTGGATACAGAAACACGAATGAACCAAAACAAGGAAAAAACAGTCCAGGGACCGACCGTTAAGAAATTCGCACCTAGGTTAGATCTCATTCTCCCGACACCGGAAGGGCATTTTTTTTTTTTCATTAAGTACATTCGCGCAAATTTAAAACTATCTTCCTGTTCTAAACATACAGATTCTATTATATTTTTTTACATAATTATTACATTTATTATTAAATTTATTACATTTAATATTGCATAATTATTTATTACAGAAATTATAAATTTATTATTACATTGGTTATTACATTATTGTTTATTATACAGAACTTATAAACCGAAAAACGAATGAAAAAAGCCGATTGGGAAACAATCCAGCGACCATTGAGAAATTCGCACCTAGGTTAGATACCGTTCTCCCGACACTGGAAGGGCATTTTATTACAGGGTCCGCTTATAAGTACATTCCCACAAATTAAAAGTATCTTCTTGTTCTATACATACAGATTCTAATATTTTGACATAATTACTACATTTATTATTACATTTACATTTTTTAACATTTATTATTATTACCTTTACCCTAATTATGAAATTTATAATATTACCTTTATTATTACATCTGTTGCATTTATATTTATTTCCACATTTATTACTTCCATTATTACATTTACTAAAGGCGAGTAAGGAAACATTCCAATCCAGAGGCATTTAAGAAATTCACACTAGGTTCGAACACGTTCCCACGACTCCGTAAGGGATTTTATGACCAAGAATCTCATTAAAGGGTCTAACTTATAAGTACCTTCGCACAAATTAAAATTATCTACTTTTTCTATACACACAGATTCTATTACACTGCCCAACAAAAAAAACATTTTTGCTGCTGATTTAATTCTAAGACCTGTTTCTGGATAATATTGATGTGCTGATTTCAAAAATCACCTTAGATTTTGTCCATCACATCAGGTTTTCGTGCAATGCAATATGCCTATTTTGGGTGATCCATGAAGGACGCTTATCAAAATTGATGATTTTTGAGACCTGTTAACAGCTGTTTTGCTGTTAAAATTTTATCTGTGGAATACGCAAATCTGTGCATTAAATCTAAAGGTCATGTACAACATATTAAAATCTTGGGTATCTGTGATTTCCCCAGGTGCGAGCGTAACCTCATGATCTGAGATCCATGTTTCTTGTGCTTTTGGGATAGTCGCGCCAAAGCTGAACATTGGGTAAAGGAAAAGTGGCCACTAAGGCAAAATTTAAATGTAGGAGATAAAAATATTGTAAACGAGCCATTGGTGGATCGAGAAAAGATCATTTTTCCACCACTCCACATCAAACTTGGGCTTATGAAGCAGTTTGTAGAAGCTTTGAATAAAGAAGGTGATTGCTTTAATTACATATGTGCAGCCTTTCCAGGTCTTAGTGATGAGAAGCTTAAAGCTGGTATATTCGATGGTCCCCAGATAAGAAAACTGATGAAAGATCCGCATTTCAGTAACTCAATGACCGAAACGGAGGCAAGAGCTTGGAATGCTTTTGTGGCAGTAGTTAAGAACTTCCTAGGAAACAAAAAGTCTGAAAATTATAAAGATCTTGTAAAGGATTTACTTGTAAACTTTCAGCAGTTGGGTTGCAACATGAGCATTAAAGTTCACTATCTCAACAGTCATCTGGATAAATTTCCAGAAAATCTTGGTGATGTTAGTGAAGAGCAAGGTGAAAGGTTCCACCAAGATATCAAAGTGATGGAAGAACGATACCAAGGAAGATGGGATACCCATATGATGGCTGACTACTGCTGGAGCCTGCAAAGAGATTGTCTTGACATCTCTCATTCTACTAAGTCCTATAAGAGAAAATTTATCAGCACTGAAAAGTAAGAAAACAAGAAAAAGACAATGTTAAGAAAACTGGTCCCGTGCTTGCTTTAATATGGATTCATTTTTTGCTTATTTAAACACTTTTAATCACTTTATGTGTCAATATTACCATTGTATATTGAAGTTCACTCCCTGCACAATTGTTTACTTTTCCATGCTGATTCCGAGTATGTAAAAACTTATTTTTTGAAAAGAAAAAAATTGGGCATAACCCTGCCAAAATGCGATATCTCCAAAATATCCGTATTTGATTGCTCAAAACCTGACGTGATAGGCAAAAACTAAGGTGATTTTTGAAATCAGCACACCAAAGTTACCTAAAAACAGGTGTTAGAATTAAATCAGCAAAATTGGTGTTGGGCAGTGTTATTTTTCTTTTGACATAATTATTACATTTATAAAGTACCTTACGTGATTCCCAATCTATAGCATGATTATTTTGGCTGGCGTGATAAAAAATGGCATTATTAGTATTACAACTTCTGAAGGCATATTTGTGTTCTTTAATACGGGTTTCAATATTTCTTCCAGTTTCTCCAACGTATACTAAATCACAACTTTTACAGGGAATGCTGTAGACACAGGCTTGTTCCTCTTTTGCCACGTTATTCCTAACCAATTTACTTTTCACGGTAGACGAATATTTGAACGCCAAAGCAAACTTAAAATCTTTCGTCAACAGTTTTACTCTTTCTAAGCCGGCAATGTAAGGCAAACTCACATATTGTTTTTGGTTAACTGAAGGTTCTCGAGGGGCATAAAAAGATTTTCTGGCTTTAAAATACGCCTTTCTGATAAACCACTCGGGATATTTTAAATCCTTAAAAATGTTCCAAATCTTTGAATTTTCCGGGTCCAGCAAATGTGGGCTACAAATCCTGAGTGCTCTTAGAAACATGGAAGAAATAATTGAGCTTTTAACCCCTTCGTCATGATATGAAAAATAATGAATGTACGAATTACAATGAGTAGGTTTTCTATAGACCGTGAAATTGGGCTTTCCGCTTTCGTTAATGACCAAAACATCTAGAAAAGGTAATTGTTTGTCGTTCTCCCATTCATATTTAAATTTAATAGAGGGAACAAGATTATTTAATGACTGAAAGAAAGTGTCAAAGTTGTTCCAGTGGTCAGGCCAAAATGAGAAAATATCATATACATAGCGAAACCAAATTAGATTCCTGGGACATATTGTTTGCAACAATTCCGACTCATAGTATTCCATGTATAATGTACTCAGTATTGGGGATAAAGGAGACCCCATTCCCATACCAAAACGTTGCAAATAAAATTCTTCACCGAAGGAGAAGGCATTATTGGTGACACAGAGTTTTATCAGTTCTAAAAATACAGATGTGGGCATGCCTAGTTCTACGTTACATGTTGGCAATTTTCTCTCTAAAAAACTAAGTACATCATCAATGGGAACTTTCGTAAACAAGGACTCAACGTCAAAACTGATCATTCTTCCCCGTTTTAAATCTAAGGACATAACTTTGTTAATAAAGTCACAGGAATTAGTGATGTGCGAGCCTGAAAATTTACCAACTAATGGGGATAATTTATCTGCAAGAAATTTAGATAACCTGTAACTAAAGGAACCCCTGTGTGAAATAATGGGACGGAGTGGTATATTAATCTTATGGGTTTTGGGTAGGCCGTAAATGTGGGGGAGTTTGGGGTTAATCTGTAGAAATCTTTTAGGATCAATCGCCGGGACATCTTTTAATAAGTTCCTGATGGTTTTGTTGAATTCGGCAGAAAGACGCTTTAGGGGGGACGATCTCACTTTGGCGTAGGTGAATTCATCACTAAGTAACGCTTCCATTTTTTGTTTATAATCACACTTGTCCAAAATAACCACAGTGTTACTTTTGTCCGCTTTAGTGACAAATATTGCTTCATTCTTCCTGAGCTTGTCTAAAGCTAACCGGAATCTTTTGGGAATAGAGTCCAATGAGTTGAAATGTTCCAGAAACTTGCTCAGAATCAAACCATTTAAACACGGAATATCCACCCTGGAATTAACTACGGAAGACACAAAATAGATTACCACACATTTTTCATGCAAAAAATGATAGTTACATTACTATGTGTATAGAGACAGGATTTAACATAGAGAATACTGAAACATTTTGGAGCTTTCATTGTGCACAAGACAGTACAACTGAGAGTTTTAAGACTAATTGGCGGGTAAAATTCTACAGTCGTGGGTTGGCGAATTTTTGACTGTTTTTAAATTTAGATAACGTCCTTTTCATTAGTAGCGGAAAGTTTGAATATTCAGCAAATATAGATACTGTAAACTAAAAATTTTGCATGTATCGGTCACCGATACTTGCAAATTTTTAGCGTGTGAGTAACTAAAACAAAGATATATTTACCAAGCAAATTTAATGTTATCATATATATATATATATATATATATATATATATATATATATATGTAAAGAACGACGCTTGTGTAGAAGAACGTTCCGCACAAGATGAGGAGGAAGAACGAACAAATGAAAAATGAGGTTACCACCCGGGAATCGAACCCGGGATCTTCCGATTGCCGGTCAGATATGCTATCCACTACACCATGGGCCTCAATTTTTCATTTGTTCGTTCTTCCTCCTCATCTTGTGCGGAACGTTCTTCTACACAAGCGTCGTATATATATATATATATATATATATATATATATATATATATATAGTATGAAAGCTTGGTTTGGCTGTTTTTGGGCTGCT
Organism: Bathynomus jamesi; assembly: GCA_023014485.1. NCBI lineage: Eukaryota > Metazoa > Arthropoda > Malacostraca > Isopoda > Cirolanidae > Bathynomus > Bathynomus jamesi. The sequence goes on along the minus strand of JAJOZX010000365.1, from coordinate 539,036 downwards.
TTTTAAGCATGATTTGGCGGGTTTTCAATTTTTTATCTAGCAACACTGGCCTGGGATGACAGGTTTAGTATTAATATTTTATGTTAATGCATATAGAATAAATTCGTAATAATTTAAAATGTATTCTTACTATAAAATATACAAACTAAAACAAAATCTGCTTGTCTCTGTAACTGTATGTACAAACTTTAGTACATAGTTATAGAGATAAGCACCTGAATAGACACCGGTACAAGGCCCAAGGGGGGGATAGACCGCCTCTGTCGCCCACCCCTTCGGTACGCCGCTGAAAGAAATTAGTAAAAAAGCTTGGAGCTCGGGTCATGGCACTAGAAATCCAACCCAGTGGACAAGACCAGAGTGAAAACGAATCAGCAGACTCTGTATAAACTCTAAGGTTAAACATTTAGAACACGAGTATGGTATAAAAAATATCGAGTGCAAATGCAATTGCATGCAACATGTCAAGGGTGCCAGTGCCATGCAACAGGCCCTGCATGAAGGGGGTTGGGGTGAAGGGGGAGGGTGCTATGCATGAAGGGGGGGTCGGGGATAGACCATCCAGGGCGGGAGTGGAGTAACCTAATCTAACATGTATGTACTGTATTTGTTTGCATTTAAGTACAGTATATGAATGTTTATGGTGTGTATATATAATTTAGGGTGATTCAAAAATATCGATTGTTAGATTTTTTCCGGGCCACCCTCTAATTATGTTTAATTTGGTAAAAACGTAATGTATACAAAATTTCAGGTGATTCTAATGTATTTTAGGGGTCGCTACCTTAATTTAAACTATTACTTTTCTGTTTACTTTCAGGAAATTGAGTTTTGAACTGTGACGTTTTTCTTATAATATCTGTTCCGTGTGATAAGTGCGTTAATGCACATAGAGCTAACAGTGCTGAGTAAACACAACACTCTTGTAACCATTTACACTCTGTTGTGACCGAATATTGAGGGCAACCGGCACTTGTACACTGTACTGTCTGCACAGCTATAATTCAGTAGTCGTCTGACTGTCGTGAGTGTAAGAGGTTCTGCTGTCGACTCTCGTCATGGAACCCCCGCCATCTTCTAGCAGGGGTACTGCTATGCACACAAGAAAAATACTAATGTTTGGCTTATTGGACAACCATCAGATACACTTAAAACAACAGTTCTTCCATCAAAGCGAGAAACTATGGCTTTGTTTATGGCTTACAGAAACAAAAACAAACAATTCGAGAAGCCTGCTAGTCTACTGCAAATGATGTGTTGGCAGTATGGGAAGGAGCACGAATTCCAACTAGAAAGAAGTCGCACGTTGTTGACAAAATTGAGAAACTGTTCAAAGAATGGCAAGGATTAAAGAAAAATAAAGAGAATAAGGCGAAACAATAAAAAAATCTATTAGATAAGCAAACCAAATGGAACCAAGAATTAGATAGCCTGTTTGATATAGCACATGCAGATGCTATGAAGCTAATTGATATTGAAGAAGATAACCTATTTCTAAAACTCCAGCGAGAACAGGGGCGAAAAGGAAAAATGGATGGGATTGATAAAGAGTTTGCAAAGGAAGAAAAGTATGCTAAGAAAAAGGAAGAACAATTAAACAAGAAAAGCAAGAGAAATGTCGAGATTTGAAGAAACTGTAGTTCTCAGTGACTCAACTAGCAGTTCTGGTGCTGAAAGACAAAATACAACATCTGATGAAGAGTTTACGGTTGATCCTAGTGAACCATCCACCTCAAAACAGACTGTACGAAAGAAACAAAAATTGCTTGATGATACATTGCTTGCAGCCCTTGATGTAACAAAAATGAGCAATAAAATGCATCATTAGTGATGATACCAACGATTGAAGGTCTTGGAAAAAATGCAGAAGAATTCAGTGTCAGTTATTCATCTATAAGAAGAGCAAGAGAAAAGTTTCGGAAAAAATTTGGAGAAAATTTAAAGAAAGAGTTTAAAGCTGATGTTCCTTTAACCACTCATTGGGACGGAAAACTAATAGAAGACATAACAGGACGAGAAGTTGTTGAACGACTCCCTATACTGATTTCAGGAGATGGCATTGATCAACTTCTTGGTGTTCCAAAAATCACTGCAAGCACAGGAGAATTAACTACAAATGCCGTCCACCAAGCTTGTTTAGAATGGGATATCTCAGACAAAATAAAATGCATGTGTTTTGAAACCACAGCTTGAATACAGGTCGTAGAAATGGTGCCTGTGTTCTTCTAGAACAGAAAATGAACAAACGAATGCTGTGGCTGGCCTGCAGACATCACATACTAGAAATAGTGTTAGAAGCTGTTGTTTCGCATTCATTGCCTGCATTATCAGGACCTGATATTGCAATTTTCAAACGATTTAGAATGAAATGGTCAAAATTAAACACAAAAAACTACAGAACAGCATTAGATGATCCAAATACCGTACCCAGTATTACTGATATAAAAGTAGAAGTGATTGAGTTTGCTACCACTCAACTTGAAGAACATGAACCTCGTGACGATTACAAAGAATTGCTGGAACTGACAATCATTTTCCTTGGTGGAGTACCAAAGAGAGGAGTTTCATTCAGAAGACCAGCTGGCGTTCACCGAGCAAGATGGATGGCAAAAGTCATTTATGCCATGAAAATTTGGTTGTTTAAAACACAATTTAAATTAACACCCAGAGAAGAAAAGGGCCTTAGAGATATCTGCTTCTTTGCTGTACACATATATGTTAAATCCTGGTTTACAGCGTCAGTTTCAGTTCTCGCTCCTCGTCTCGATTTAGAGATGTTGAAGAAACTGCAACTGTACAAACTAAAAGATGAACGCATTGCAACTGTTGCCCTGAAGAAAATGATGAATCGTTTATGGTATCTTTCAGAGGAGTTAATAGCATTTGCTTTCTTTGATGATGGCGTGCTACACCAAACTAAAAACCGAATGAAGCAAGCATTGCAAAACGGCGCCGAACCAAATCCAGAGAAAAAAACGGTTATTGACCCTGAAGTTATTGAAAACAGAGAACTGGAAGACTTTGTTAGTGCAAATACAAAAGAATTTTTTTAATAGACTTGGTTTACCATCAACGTTTCTTAATAAGAACTCTGAAGAGTGGAATGAAGATGACTGCTACAACAACGGAAAACAAGTCATAAGAAAAATTCAAGTTGTTAGTGACAATGCAGAAAGAGGAGTTAGATTAGTCGATGAATACAACAAACTAATCACAAATGATGAAGAACAGAAACAGTATCTCCTCCAAGTGGTAAAGAAATATAGAGCTGCTCTTCCAAATAAAAACAAGAAGACAATATCATTATTAAGAAATTAACAGTGAAATATAATGAACAAAAGGTAATTATTATTATTATTATTAAGGAAATCTTATTGTTATTACAGAAGAACTGTCAATTTGAAAATGTAGAGTGGTTATGATAGGCCTACCGGGGAACTTCCACTTAAAAAAAAAGGTAACGCGCCGTATGCTTTACCTCAAGGGTGGTGTGGAAACAGCATATATTTCTTATTTTGTGTCTGATTTTCAACTTATGGTAGCGACCCCTAAAAATTTTTTTTTTTAATTCAAAATTTGCATGCATTACTTTTTTACCAAATTAAACATAATCAGAGGGTGGCCCGAAAAAATAAAAAAATAAATTTTTCGGTCAATTTTAGAATCGCCCTAAATTTTATATATATATACAGGGCTATTGAAATTAATTCACCTGATTTCAAATGAGAATATTTTTTAATGTTACAAATACAGAGTGATTTGTGATACATCAACCAAAAGAAAAACTGTCCAAATTTTGTCTCTCACCTCATAAATGCTCTATGTGACTTCCCCTAGTTACACGAGCAACGTCGACACGATAGTCGAATTCCTCCCATACTCGCTCCAGCATGTCCGTTGTCACTGACTCTACGGCAGTAACAATGCGAGTTCGGAGCTCATCCAAAGATGTGGGCAACGGTGGCACGTACACAGTATCCTTAACGTACCCCCAAAGGAAGAAGTCGCACGCTGTACTGTGACTACCGATTTACAGCTCGAAAACTGCAACACACAAAACGCCTTCTGCTGTGCGGACGCCATTTTCACACTGACTGTTTGTTGCTAGGCTAGGCCACGGCGTGACTTTGCAGCCCTCTCGCGGTGATTTTATAAAACTCTAAGATTTCCTCTTTCATGTGGTGTATGCCCAGTTGATGCACGGTTGATAGGTACGGAAGTATTCTCAGTTGAAATAGGATGAATCAATTTAAATAGCCCTGTGTATATAGTATATATACACAGTAGGAACAAAAGTCGGAGTAATAAATGGCAAACTTTCAAGGAATCAGTTTGAATCTGTTCACTTAAATCTAGTGATATTCCCTCAAACAACTACTGTAAGCATTAGTGAAATCGTTAAACTACAAAGTGTTTTTGGAGGACAAGGGTTCAGGAAGTGCCATTGTAGAAGTAATTGTCTAACTAAACGATGTTCATGTTTGAAAAATAATCTTCGTGCAACAGCGCCTGTCAGTCACAAATCCTGTGAGAATGTAGACTAATCATTATCACTTGCCTTATCTCTTTTTAATGTTTTACTTTTTTAATAAATAATTCGGTCGAAATTTTAATTTTCCTTCATACAGATGACCATTTCATGAAATGGGCAAGCAAAATTCCGCCCATTTCACGAACTGGGCAGTATGAATGCCCATTTCATGTAATGGGCAGTAAGTTGCCCATTTCATGAAATAGGCAATTACATTGCCCAGTTCATGAATTGAGCAATTACACAAACGGGGCGTAACATATATATATATGACATAAAAACAGGAATAATTATAATTTCTTTTGTAGGATGCTAAATTCACATACATTTGCATCTGCACTTACATCTTTATTACAGTACTTTCCGCGATGCAGGAAGTGTAGTTTAATAGCAATTGACCGCTTAACATATGCGGGTCTCTATATTCTATATATAGAGCCTTACGTTCATTTAAAACTATTTTCGTTTCTATTTTACATTTGTAGGTAAAACTCTCACGATTTTTAAGCATAGATAAAATACAATCAAAAGCGCGTATGAGCATAGCATCATTTAATATTTTTACATCGTCATTAAATTAAAGTTTATAAACCGCTCTCTCCACAAACGCACTTATTCTTTCTTCACCGATCTTTTCAACTGTAAACTCTTCTTCACCACTCATATCGGCATTTAAAGAACTCTTCTAATTTGTGACAACAGCTATATCTTATATAAAGATATAATTTCTCCGGATAAACGGTGAATGCGAGACAAGGTTTGTAGCGTTCTAAACCAAAAGCTTGTGGTATTTCAGGGGATCTGGATCTTCTAAATATGTCTTCAACTCCAGCCCAATCTCGTCTTGTTCCTCGCAACATTTAGCAAAATCGTCGAGCAGCACAGTATAAGCGAACTCGAGAACTGTATCGATTAATGCATATCAGCAATACGCGCCTCCAATATAGGTTTTAGTTTACGAAAACCGGTGATTTGAAATAAACTATCGAGAATAAAACTATTTCGGGTAGGGACGAACGCCCATTATCACCGCTATTCTTCCACATCAACCGTATATCAACACAGGGCTGCTTAGTAACTAGCAGTTCTGGTGCTGAAAGACAAAATACAACATCTGATGAAGAGTTTACGGTTGATCCTAGTGAACCATCCACCTCAAAACAGACTGTAAGAAAGACACAAAAATTGCTTGATGATACATTGCTTGCAGCCCTTGATGTAACAAAAATGAGCAATAGAAGTGCATCATTAGTGATACCAACTGCTCTCTTTTTGTATCCACTCCTGTAGGTGTTTTATTACCGTCCTCAGACCACTTCTCAATCAACAAAGATTTTAGACATCCCTTCAACATTTAAATAAGCAACATTGCGTTTACCAGAGTTTGTACACGTGCATTTTGTTTCAAGCACATAATTAATAGCACCATTACTGCGTTTAAACAAACGCACAGATTTGAAGACGGATACGGCGCATACAGCGTTGAGGATACTGCTTAACGGTAACTCCAGCTCTTATTAGTATTCTGTTGATATTGATAACGATGACAAGAATTCTGGAGAGCACGTCCTGCCGAGTCAAGTACAGATACGTTTGTGAAACATTGAGTGCAGGGCGGGTCAGAAGACGCGGGTAGGTGGAGAGGTACGGGTGGGGGAATGAGGTATACAGGTTGCATCATGAATGTTGCCATGCGTTAGTAACACGGATTCGTGTACAAAGTTGTTCCAACATGAAAGAATCAAGGCGCATTGGCAAATTATTCGAATATTTAAAACTGTATCCCATTATAGTGGGTAGGTGATTAGAGAATTTTTCCATCTGCGATACATAAAGTAATATTGGTTTTAATGTTTTATTACACACTCCCTGGAATGCACACCAAACTTCTTCCACGACGTTCAGGGATAAATGTACTTACCATTGTATTTTCTCAAGTAAGAGCTATGCACATATAAAGTTTATTAGCACTCTGGCGATCTATTTGAGAGAAACGTGTCCATACTTTTCCTTTTTGCTGGATAAACAATACTCGTCACTAAACTACTAAAAATTCACAATCTCTTAGTTACAATTTTGCTGCGTACCTCATCATGATATACATGGATGTAATGGTAGAAATATTTTAAGCTATCCATAATCACAAGATTTACATTTTCCGTCGCCGTGTACGCGTACTCAGTATGATGTAACATAAAGAAATACCTCTTGTCACACTATTCATCAACAAGATTCACAACCCAGATCTTCTGTTTCTCTTTTGCACGTGTTGATTCTTTCACTTCACACTGTATGTATTCTTTAACGCAACTAATCCTCAACATATTCCATTACATCGTTTGCATCACGTAAACCTGCGATGCTCTCATCAGAATATCCAGAGTATTTGGATGTCTTGCCCCTGCAGCTTCGCACGATTTAATGTAACCTTAAAAGCTTCAAAGGATGGATAATTAGAATTCTTTGAACATTTCTCAACAATAGCTGAAGACATTGTTGAATACCACTTGGGGAATGTAGAACACGCAGTATCCGCCGCAAACATTGTGAGGAATATTTAACTGACAAAAAGGGACGTCTGCACACCTGGGCTGGTTGCTCACAACTGTACATTGAGGAAAAGGCAAAGAATGATTCACCAAAGGTCCTCGTAGGTGGGGCTACGTAACACGATTTCTTATCGGTGTGCACCGTATAATAGGAGATGGTGGGTCGACCTTTGTTCACACACATTCATTCATTCATTCATTTAAAGGAGAAATAATTATATATAATCAAACGTTCAAATTTAATATAAATTCATTTAAACTACACGTAATAAATAAATGAATAATGTTAACAAATAAACTCTGAAACAAATTCTAAAAAACAACAAACATATGTATATATATATATATATATATATATATATATATATATATATATATATATATATATATATATATATATATATATATATTACTTTTATTCACCCGCTTAAGTAGCCAAAGGGAAGTGTCGTATGTGTTACGACACACTTTCTTGTCACTAAGTTCCTCCACTCCCCCCGAACTTCTGTGCACAAAAGTTAGGAGTCCCTACAACCAAGTGCGGTGGCGGTTGGGTACCCTCTTCCCCATCATCATCAATATCTTCTAAACTCACCAGATATTTGAGCGAGTTAAAGTTAACGATCTGACGGTTTGCGCGATTCAGAGTGATGCCTTTAGCTTTCACGATATATTTGTGCTCTTCCCCCACCCTCACACGTACCCAGTAAGTTCATAGTCCTGTTGACACAAAAGGATCAGCGTATGCGTTGTCTCCATACTCGTCCTTGCTCTCGACAGTCAGTTCTCTGAGAAATTTCCAACTGGGAGAGTGAAGTGAAAGAAGCATCACGTTTTTGAATATATACTTAATAGGAAGATTCTTAAACATCCTCCTTCTCACAGTATTCTCTCAGATCGTCAGTATAGACGACGCAATGGATGATCTGTGGCCTTCTTCTTGCTTATCTTTCTGACTCTTGGTCATCCTCCTTTCGGGGTTTCGATGAAACCTTTGCTATCGCACTAGTCGTATCAAAAGCCTTTGAGAGAGTGTGTCACACATCTTAAATTTCGAAACTACCATCCTTCGGCTTCCATCCTTCTATCTGAGCCGTCATCTGTAATTTCCTTTCTGGCGGTTCTATAGCTGCTGTTGTAGAGGTTCACTGTTCTTCTTCTAATGCTATTAGCAGCAATGCTCCACAGGGTTCTGTCCATTAGTACAAGTAAAGTTAACTCAGGATTTTTTGCAGTAGTAGTATGAATAGAATATGGAATGTAAGCGTCCACGTCCAAGAAATTCGTCTCTGTGGTACGCTCAGCAACCCCAGAAGGGATCGTCCACGAAGCTGTAATCATGTCATAGGAAATCGCAGAAGGGTACCCAACCAGCAGCACCGAAGTGCCAAATTGGTATGATAGAACAGAAAATATATATATGATTGTGGTCGGTGACGGCCAACGGTGAGAAAAGTTTCACAGAGTAAGAAGAAGTACGAGATGTAATAAATAAATCCTGAATGTTGGACCTACCTCCAAAACGATCGGGGATACGACCCCGCGGTTTCTTAACCTCCACTCAGCTGCTGCCTCTGTACATGGGTATTGTTCCCCCGTGTATGGAGTATACTTCTCATGTATGGGTGGCTCAAACGCACAGCCGTAATTTAGCGGGATGGAGACAAAGACTTTTCGGCTCATCAATTCCCAGCCTCTTACTGATTGTCTTCATTCCCTCTCACTTCGCAGTAATGTTTTCTCACTCTCTCTTTACTATTGCCATTATAACGGACATTGCTCTTCTGAGCTCTCTAACTGCATACCTTATCCTTTAAGGAGAGCATTCAGTTCCAGACTTTCTACACATTCTTCTTTTCCAGCCTTTCAGCTACTCAACCGGCCAACTCTGGAACATTCTTCCTCATTCCACCTTTCCTTCTGTCGGTGTCCCCCCGTTTAGCTACCTAGTTAGTCACCTTTAAGGTCAGACTGACATTTACCAGATGTGGATGATTCATATGAAGTAGCTAATGATCTCTTGAAACGTAATTACATTAATAAAGATGTGATTATATTTGAGTTCTCACCAAATCATGCACCAAGTTTTAAAGTAACGACAAGAAAGACTCCGATTTTGCGATTCTTAGAGACCGTGCTGAGTATGAAAGGACAAGGGGAAACTCAGTGTTATGCTTTCCAACCGGAGTGGGGAGGTTCAGTACTACATCGCCAAAGCAATGCTAGGCAGGGGCTTTATGGTACAACAGAGGATGTTGTGAGAGACTTAAATGTGCGTTTCTCAGGGTGGGTCGTTGTAGCAGTCAAAGTTGAAGTCTTCAAAAGAAGATTAGATGCTTGTCTCAGTACAATACCAGATGAGCCGGGGTGTACATGGTTATGTGCTGCAGAGAGTGCAAGAGAACATCTCGTCCCCTCATCTGAGTGCAACATATATTCATCTGAGTGCACAGAATCAAACTTACAGGTGATCTCGAATGAACAGCACATCTATTTCATCTATGCCCCGTAGACGTTATATATATATATATATATATAATATATCTGTGTGTGTGTACTTAAAATTTAATTATTGGGCTAAGATAGGCCATTGCATTACCGAAAACCTAGGCCAGGTTCCATAGACGTCGCAATCCAAGCTTACCGAAGGGGATTTACAACCTTTGATAGGCTTAAGAAATTTTAGACCTCATGAACTTTAATACCCATGTGTATGGAAATATTAGTTTTATCCTATTAAAAATAGATTATACAGGCTAAGATAAGTTTTTAGGCCTGCATGATCTAAGGCTCTAGATACATTAATCCAAACAAAAGGCTATGCGTAGATTATATTCGCAATACAAAACTTGAAATCTAAACTAAGCCCTTAATAATTTAATTAGTGGGGTAGACCTATTTTGTACAACATCAAAATTATGAAGAATCTTTTTGAAGGACTATTTGAAGGACTATTACAATCCAATCATAGCCTTAGGCTCAAACATTGTACAGTGGCCAGAAACCCAGAAAGATGCCTTATCTATAGAATTGAAGGATAATGATTGCTGAATAAATAACTAAATATGCGGAAAATGTGTGTGCGTGTGTGTGTGTGTGTGTGTGTGTGTGTGGTAAAATTTGTGAACACCTACTTCATATTTTCTCAACTGATTTCGTGAAAGTGTTTGTTTCACTCTCTGGACACGTTAGATTCGTTGACTTTCGTGTCAACATCTGTCGTCACGAGTAGATGAATTAGTTTCTAGCAAGAAACGAGTCTTTCCTCTATTGAAGATATCAAAAGCTATACGTCTTGCGGCATGTATATTGTAATAATAATAATAATGAGGATTTTATATACTTATAATCTATAATTATTTTAGGTTTCAATCCAATTTATTTTCTGGTGTGTTAACAAATGAAACTCGGAAAAGACAGATTTGTCATGCCTGGGTACAGAATGTTAGCAAAAATAGTAAGATTCCTTATATATATATATATATATATATATATATATATATATATATGTTAACCCCTCCGTCTATGGTGGCCTGGGTTATTTCGAAGTCGACGGGGGTTCTGGTTAGGAGGCAGCAACGGATCTGTTAGTTGCAGTAGTTTCTTCTATACTACTCTCCGAGTTCTTCTTTAGTAGCTCGGAGGATTCTGAGAGGCTTATTAAATTCTCTGAGGTTTCTCCGATTCTTCTTGTAACGTATCGGGAGATTTTAATGACTAAGTTCTCTGAAGAGAGCACGGCTCGAAGGAGAAGATAAAGACTTTCTTTTACTGTAATTTACTGCTAGAATGTACAGGTAATGCTCAGCCTCGTAGTTTGAATCAGAATAAACATGGAAGAAATTATCGGCGTTCATATACCCCGATTCTACTGACATCATATTAAATGTTGAAGAGGCTGCATTATTTTTGCACAATATTTGAAAATAAAATAAATCTTTTAGCTGTGGTAATGTTTAAACGAATAAACAAGATATTTGAAGATGAAGCCATATTTTTATCTTAAACCGCGTATTTTCAGATCTGATGTTATCATGATCTGCCAAGTTAACTAAAAGTGGAAATTGAACTATGCATCTTTACGCTAAAATATGCGTATGAGTAAAAATTAAAGGTTTAAGATTTACAATTAAATGCTTAGGCAAGACATGACTTCATCTTTTATAACGAAGAGAGAATGTATACAATTTATGAACATTGCAAAAAGTTTCGCCGGATTCATTATTAAGCTAAATCTAAAAATGATTAAGAAATTTTAAAAAGAGCAAGTCACAAATTATTTGGCAAAGTAGAAAGCACATCAAAATTTATCCCAACGGAAAAATAATAATAAAAAAATAATAACAGTATCGCTGAGTATATATTCCTAAATGGCGACATCATGTCGGGTCGTACATGGAGTACAATCCCAAGTACATCACTGAGTACGTCGTAATTTTGGTTTATTACAATTACGATTACCAATTAATTCACATTCGCTTATTATCGTTAATTATAGTTTTGTTAAAGTACATTAATTACATTATATTAAATTATTATCGTTAATTAAAGTACATTAATTACATTATAAGTTATTATCATTAATTACAGTTTCATTAAAGTACATTAATTACATTATATTAAAGTATTACAGTTAATTACAATTAAACAGTTAACTATAGCTTTGTCTTGTTTTTACAGTGTTTCATATTTATAAACAATTAAGATGTTAGAAATATAACACAAAGTACATTGGCACATACGGTATATATATATATATATATATATATATATATATATATATATATAACATAACACATAATAATGTTTCATAAATTCGAATCAGAGCGAGAGGAGATTTTACGTTTTCAGATGTCAATTTGTGCTGTGATCATCGAGTTGCGTACACTTGCATAAGCATTTTCGAGTTTATTGCGAGAGGTGAACGCACTTAAAAGAAAAAGTAAAAAGAATACATGTGGACTATTTACATGTACGTAACTATGTACGTAAGCATGATCATCAGGGGCCATGTACGAATGCACAAAGTATTGTACACATATCGGTACGTAACACAATAGGTTGTGTGCGTAATATAGACACGAGTAAACATGGAATGATAGGTTGATAGGGCATCAGTAGACAATAGGTAGGATAATGAATAAGTAATAAAATTAATAAAGGATAACGGTCAAGATAAGATATGGATGAATATGGTCGAACAATAATATTTATACTACATAACACCAGACTGAACACAACATATAAATAATGACTTATAGAGAATGGAGTTTTTATTATTATTAAAGAATTTAACATACATTGAATACGGAAGATGTCCACATACTAAACACGTGATTCAGAGTTCAAGGTATGGAAAACGTGAAGGACATTAAGTTACTTTTATGATGTTATAGTTATTTACTTTGTACGTACCGTATAAGTCATTATTGGGAGAAATTAAAGGAGACGAATTAGAGAGACACAGTTAAGGGATATTCCCTTCTCACAGCTAACTTCTAATGGCACAAACATGAATACTGCTCAACCATAGAAATGGTAGGTCGCATGGTTGTGGCACTGAAAAAAAAATGGAAAGCAAAAAATCGAAATTCTATCCAAACTCGCTCAGGCGATTTTGGTTTCTCATGTAAAAATGAACATTCAAACATAAAAACCATACAATCATAAGTACTGTATGAAGACAATGAATATAAGGATCCACATAAGGATTATATAGGAATTATTCATTTTTCATTTTTACAGGGCTCTCCCCTCGAAAATGATATTAACACAACAATACAATACAATACAATTGAGAAAATACAAGAAGATAACATCCTAACGAATTCAAATTAGATGATGAATTTTTCTTTACAATACAAATTTTATACAAAAGAAGTGAGTTCGGGTGGTTGATTTACAATGCACAATAATCAAATCTTTAACATGATACTTGCTTAGAGAGTTATTATAAAATATAAAAATTTAAAGATTAATACTTTAATTTTTTGCAAACAGAATAAAAGGATTAATACGTTAATTTAGACAAACAATGATATTGTTAAATTTTACAAATATTTAGTTAATAAACTAATTTTATTGACTAGTGTAGGTAAAAATTGAATTACGTAATGGATGATGTATAGACCTGTGGCCAAGTGTGTATTTGTGTATAAGGATTCGGGAGGTTTTCGAATTAACAGTTTAAAAATAATGTACAGGGTGTCCATAAATGATTACCCTGATTAAAGCATGCTATAACTTTTAAATAAACACTCGTATTCAAACAGTTTTAATCATAAGTAGATAAACATGCAAAGTTTTGATACATAGTTAATGAACTTAATAAGCTTCCACATGTGCACCCCTAGTGGCACGTAAAATGTCGTAAGATGTCGTAAAATGTCTGTTTCCGCAACTGTGTACCTGGATATGCTCACCAATTACGCCATCCCCCAGCTGCAGGACAGGCAGCCAACTTTCATCTTCCAACAAGATGGGGCACCCCCTCATTGAGCGCATGTTATTCGTGAAACTTTCGACGAAACATTTCCAAATCGATGGATTGGCAGGGACGGGTCAATCCCATGGCTCCCAAGATCACCAGACATTACCCCGCTGGATTTCTTTCTCTGGGGTCATGTTAAAGATTTGGTTTATGCAACAGTTGTTCCAGATATCAGGACATTGCGAGAACGCATTACGGATGCAATTGCAACAGTTAACTCACAAATGTTGGAAAATGTGTGGCGTGAATGTGAATACCGTTTAGACATTTTACGTGCCACTAGGGGTGCACATGTGGAAGCTTATTAAGTTCATTAACTATGTATCAAAACTTTGTATGTTTATCTACTTATGATTAAAACTGTTTGAATACGAGTGTTTTTTAAAAGTTATAGCATGCTTTAATCAGGGTAATCATTTATGGACACCCTATATAATAATTTAAAATGGGAGTACGATTATAAAATCCTCTAAGTTTAAGTGAATTATTATTCAATTCTAATACAGGTAGTATTAATGATGATGTATGCGCATGAATTTTAATGTAAAAGTGACTTGAGGTACGGAAGGAAAATGAATTCGAATATGTGTCAAAAGTAATAAAATTCAATTAGGATTATTGATTTTACGCAATTAAATCAGTTACACGTATTAAGGTAATAAAAAAACGCACTTAGAGGATCTTACAAGTAATGAAAGTAAATTTCAAGGTATTAAAAATTAAATTTTAACATGGAATTAAATTCGACTAGTAACATTCCTAGCCATATAGTAGTGTGTCAAACTGGATATAATTTTTTCGTTTGATACCTTAACAGATGGTATAATAATAATTTAATGACAATTACTCAATATTAATCGAATAAAAAAAATAAAAAAATAAAAAAATAGAAAATAGAAATCAATTATAAACTATAATGAACTAACATGAGGTTATAGGGTCCATACTCTTAAACTAACTTCTCTTAAACTAAATTCTCTTAAACATCAAAAAAAGTTGAATTCAATTGACTACATTGAAACGACTTGGGACATGAAAACTGACTTGGGACTTGAAAATGACTGAAAATTTCAAAATGACTGAAAACTTCAAAATGACTGAAAACTATCTTGAGACTCACTGAAAACTGACTGAAAACTGACAGGAACTGAAAGTGACTGAAACTGACTGCACTTGAACTCTATCAAGTGGAGTCTATTATTCTCTGGGTTTGGTTGTCCCTCTTGGAAGCAACCAACTAACTGAAATTAACTGAACTGGACTGCACTGAACTATCACTGAACTATCACTATTCTGGGAGGCTTGTTAAATTCTCTGAGGTTTCTCCGATTCTTCTTGTAACGTATTGGGAGATTTTAATGACTAAGTTCTCTGAAGAGAGCACGGCTCGAAGGAGAAGATAAAGACTTTCTTTTACTGTAATTTACTGCTAGAATGTACAGGTAATCCTCAGCCTCGTAGTTTGAATCAGAATAAACATGGAAGAAATTATCGGCGTTTATATACCCCGATTCTACTAACATCATCATTAAATGTTGAAGAGGCTGCATTATTTTTGCACAATATTTGAAAATAAAATAAATCTTTTAGCTGTGGTAATGTTTAAACGAATAAACAAGATATTTAAAGATGAAGCCATATTTTTATCTTCAACCGCGTATTTTCAGATCTGATGTTATTATGATCTGCCAAGTTAACTAAAAGTGCATCTTTACGCTAAAATATGCATATGAGTAAAAATTAAAGGTTTAAGATTTACAATTAAATGCTTAGGCAAGACATGACTTCATCTTTTATAACGAAGAGAATGTATACAATTTATGAACATTGCAAAACGTTTCACAGGATTCATTATTAAGCTAAATCTAAAAATGATTAAGAAATTTTAAAAAGAGCAAGTCACCAATTATTTGGCAAAGTAGAAAGCACATCAAAATTTATCCCAACGGAAAAATAATAATAAAAAAAATAATAACAGTATCGCCGAGTATACATTCCTAAATGGCGACATCATGTCGGGTCGTACATGGAGTACAATCCCAAGTACATCACTGAGTACGTCCTAATTTTGGTTTATTACAATTACGATTACCAATTAATTCACATTCGCTTATTATCGTTAATTATAGTTTTATTAAAGTACATTAATTACATTATATTAAATTATTATCGTTAATTAAAGTACACTAATTACATTATAAATTATTATCATTAATTACAGTTTCATTAAAGTACATTAATTACATTATATTAAAGTATTACAGTTAATTACAATTAAACAGTTAACTATAGCTTTGTTTGTTTTTTACAGTGTTTCATATTTATAGAAAATTAAGATGTTAGGAATATAACACAAAGTACATGGGCACGTATGGTATATATATATATATATGAATAGAAACGACATAATATTAAGGAACGTTTCTGCACACGCGGAAGAGAAATAACGAATAAATGAAAAATGAGGCGAACCGCACGGGAATCGAACCCAAGGCCTTCCAATTGCCGGTTGGATGCGCTACCATTACACCACGGACCTCAATCATTCAAAAATCGAAATTCTCCTACATAGGGCAGAAACCAATGCCCTGAGAGGGCACCCTCGCAAATCGTGAATATGTGCATTTAACTGCAATGACCACGCAGTATAAAAATGAATAGAAACGACATAATATTAAGGAACGTTTCTGCACACGCGGAAGAGAAATAACGAATAAATGAAAAATGAGGCGAACCGCCCGGGAATCGATCCCAAGGCCTTCCAATTGCCGGTTGGATGCGCTACCATTACACCACGGACCTCAATCATTCACAAATCGAAATTCTCCTACATAGGGCGTGTGCAGAAACGTTCCTTAATATTATGTCGTTTCTATTCATTTATATACTGCGTGGTCATTGCAGTTAAATGCATATATTAATATATATATATATATATATATATATATATATGCATAAGCATTTTCGAGTTTATTGCGAGAGGTGAATGCACTTCAAAGAAAAAGTAAAAAGAATACATGTGGACGTATTTACATGTACGTAACTATGTACGTAAGCATGATCATCACGGGACATGTACGAATGCACAAAGTATTGTACACATATCGGTACGTAACACAATAGGTTGTGTGCGTAATATAGACACGAGTAAACATGGAATGATAGGTTGATAGGGCATCAGTAGACAATAGTAGGAGAATAAGTAATGAAATTAATAAAGGATAACGGTCAAGATAAGATATGGACGTGTGGATGAATATGGTCGAACAATAATATTTATACTACATAACACCAGACTGGACACAACATATAAATAATGACTTATAGAGAATGGAGTTTTTATTATTATTAAAGAATTTTCCATACATTGAATATGGAAGATGTTCTCATACTAAACACGTGATTCAGATTTCAAGGTATGGAAAACGTGAAGGAAATTAAGTTACTTTTATGATGTTATAGTTATTTACTTTGTACGTACCGTATAAGTCATTATTGGGAGAAATTAAAGGAGACAAATTAGAGAGACACAGTTAAGGGACATTCTCTTCTCACAGCTAACTTCTAATGACACAAACATGAATACTGCTCAACCATAGAAATGGTAGGTTTCATGGTTGTGACACTGAAAAAAAAAATGGAAAGCAAAAAATCGAAATTCTATCCAAACCCGCTCAGGCGATTTTGGTTTCTCATGTAAAAATGAACATTCAAACATAAAAACCATACAAACATAAGTACTGTATGAAGACAATGAATATAAGGATCCATATAAGGATTATATAGGAATTATTCATTGTTAATTTTTACGTATATATAGTAGTGGTGGACCGGATATCCGCATTATTTTTAACATCCGCATCCGCACTTCTGACTGCGGATGTTATGCGAATATTACCTCTAATAAATTATGCAATTTACAATTAAATTAGCTTATAAAGTAGCTTATAAGTCCCAGTCATGCACATTTCGTGTAAAGTATTAATTATTAATGAACAAACAAACCTCAAAATATAAATACCTTGTAACACAGAAAATTGAATGAAACTTGTTTCATTGAAATTTCTGTGGCTGAAACTCTTGAGAAAGTTATTATTTTTATCATAATGAAAACATTAATATTAATTTTAATTCTTATGCATTGCCTGCCATAATAGTAATATCACGAAATTTGAAAAATTATGTCATATATTCATAATTCTATATCATATTGATAGATTAATTAAATATCCGCATCCGCAGATGTTGAAAAACTGACATCCAGTCCACCACTAATATATAGTAAGGAATAGGACTAGAAGGCGGTACATGATTGTTAGTCAAACGTTTCGGAAATTCGATTTCCATCATCATTGCTAAGAATAAAAAAATTAAAAAAAGTGTACAAATATAGTAAGAGGTTTTATACCATAATATTTGTACAGTCCTATGATAATAATTTAAAGTTAAAATTATATAAAATGTATAGAGGTACGAACTGTAGTCGTTGAGGGTAGGTTTTGTACTAATGGATTGATTGATTATGTTTAATGGTGCACCAATCCAGTGGGTTATTAACACAGGGATTTTGTACTAAGGATATATAGGGATTCGAGGATGCGGAGGTCGGTTGATTGGTATGCTGAATTGATAATTTTGAAATTGGTGGGGAACAGTGGGTGATTGTGGAGGTGTCAATGATCTCTTATTGATGATTTCGTTGGTTTATTTAAAGGTTGTGATGTTCGGGTAGAAATGACACGATGTTCGTCCACTTTTGTTTGATGTTGGCGAATGGTGCTGCCAATATATCTCGTATTGCAATGAGTACAAATGAAAGAGTAGATAGTGGATGAGACAAGGGGCTGGGTTTTATTTCTTTATGGTTGAGATACGAATTAATGCTATTATTAATGGTGAATATAAATTGATGACTAAATTGAGGATAAAGTGGGGTGAGTAGGTGCCGAAGTTCTGATTGTATTTTGTAACTAATATAGTCGTAGTAGGGAAAATAAAAGTAATGCAGTGGCGTACTAAAGGGGGTGCGAGGGGGCGGTCCGCCCCGGGTGACAGCCAGGAGGGGGGTGCCATCTGGAAAGTTGAAATATCAGTACAAGTTTTCAAACCAAATAAAAATTCACCAAAGTAAGAATTTTTTTTTTAAATATTCAAACTATTATACAACGGCTTAATGTTAATTTCCACTAAAATAAATTTTTATTTTTATTGGCAATAAAAAATTTACCAACGAAAAATTAAATATTTGATAAAAATTACATCGAAAGGCGAACGTTTCTTGACGTTTTAGTCCAGTTTGTTGAGCATAACCAGCTGGCTGCAACTGACATTCCAAGTCTTGTTCACTTGACACTGTGACTCCACATACATGAGGTATGTTTCATTAAATAATTATGATAAAGCATAAAGTGCTGGTGTTTATAACAATATCACGGTACTTATACCAGTGTCTAGTAATTTTTGACAATGTGGTATTATAGTAATGTTTAAGTGTTTATAAATGCATCGTGGTGATGTTATAATACCCGGTAAATGCATTGTGGAGAGGGCCATTCATTACACTGGTATGCATATGAAATGTTTTTGTCTGCTGTGAGGGTTTTTTCAACTCATATTATATAAGTCGACCATGCTGAAGTCGAAAATGACATTGGTTTTCCTCAATCAGGTCAGGTTTTTTCTCTATTGGCCATTTATTATAAGTCCAATTTTATCCCGAAATTTATTGATTTTTTTAGCTTAAACATTGTAGATACGAGTAATATTATAAGAACACTCGTGAAAAATGAAAACATTGTGTGAATAAATACTTTTATTCATACAATGAATATGGAAAAAGTTTATTGAGGAAGGAATGAAGTTTTTTTGGCTTTCCGTCTGTTTTTCTTCGGGCACGTCTCGCTTCAAACACCAGCAATAGTCCGCCAGCATATTGATATCCCAGTTTCCCTGTTACCTCTCTTCCATTATTTTGATATCTTGGTGAAATCGTTCACCCTGTTCCTCACTATAATCCCCGCAATTTTCAGGAAAATAGTCCAAGTGGGACCACAAAAAGTGCATTTTTATGGACATGCGCGACCCATGAGCTTTGAAAGCTTCCATCAAGTTTTCGACAACGGACTCGTATTCTGGACTTCTACGCTTGCCAAGAAAATCAGTGACAACTCATTTGAATGCCTGCCAGGCATTCTTCTCAGTTGGAGTCATTGCGTTTTCGAACTGAGTATCCTTGATCAAAGTTCGAATTTGAGGACCATCAAAAACCCCAGCATTTAGTTTAGCATCAGATATATGAGGAAATTTACTCTCGAGATATCGGAAGCTGAACCCTCCTTATTCATTGATTTGATGAAATTTTTCATCAAGCCCAGCTTAATATGAAGTGGTGGGAGCAAAATTTTTGTTGGTGGTACAAGGGGCACTGAAACGACATTATGCGACCCAGGTTCAAAATTCTCTCTGGATGCCCATTCACGCTGTGCATAGTGCTTCTCATCCGCTCGGCTATCCCATTTGCAGAGGAAACATGGGTATTTCGTGTATCCCCCTTGCATTCCCAATACAAATGCCACAATCTGAAAAAAAATGAAAATATTTAAAGAATTTAGAGAATTTGTTCTATCAGATAAAAAAATCTATGCATTGGACTGTATCACTTCTGTGGGGAAGTTAGTGTTCTTATACGCTCTCAAATAACCTTTGGAAAAACAACATAGTCAATAGCAATAGTTTACTTATGATATTAGTATTACCTTCAAATCTCCACAGATCCTCCAGTTTTGTTGGTCGTATACGAGAGCATCCAGTAAAATTTTCATGTTATCGTAGCTCTCAGTAAGTTGTACGGAATGTGCTACAGGGACTGATGCAACCCTATTCCCAATGTTGAGAAGTACGCTTTCAAACTTCGTTTCGACGAGTCTATAAATAGCCTCCATTCTGATGCGTTATATGGCAGGCCCAAGGATTCGATTAGCCCCTCAACATTGCAGTAGTACACTAAGGAAGAGGTATTTTCGTGCACTGCAAAAAACTTGCGGAATCTTCCTCTCGTTTCCTATACCAGAGAATGTTGTTCCCGGACCAGCAAGTTGTCCTCTCGAAGTCGTGAGCCCAAGATCTCGGCAGCTAATTTGGAAAGTCCTAAATCCCTGGTAAGATCATTAAGTTTGGCCTGGTTGAGAGGCCTCGGCTCATTTGAAGCGGTATTTTGAGGTATATACGACTGGGACTGGTCATGGCATTGGTCATTGATTCATCATCAGAATCATCGAAGTCCAGGGTTTGAGGTGGGTCGGGTATTGGAATTCCAGGACCATGGGTACAGGTCTCATAGCAGAAGGAATGTCAGGGTATACAACAATGTGTTTATTCTTCTTGTTAACTCCTGAAAATAGAAACACAGAAACATGGATATAAAACTTGCATATGAAATAGAAGAAGCATTCAGACAGTGGCGGCTCGTGAGGGAATGCTGCGGTCTGTAAGATATGAAATAGGTCGATGGAGTCTGTATATTTTCTTTCTTTTTCATTATATTGTCCCTTCGGGGACAATATGAATGAAAAAGAAAGAAAATATACAATCATTGTATATGTAAATGTAACTTGTATAACAATATGTATGTGTAAATGTATTTTCTATGACAATATGTATATGTAAATGTATGATTACCATTATGGTGAATATTGATATATATGGTGAATATTACATTATGGTGAATATTATGTCAAGTTTCATACGAGGATTTCAAAATATTTAAGAAAAATAAATTTATAAGCCCACCTTGGAGGTTTGTCATGCAGAAATAGCATCTGTCACGTGATCCTTTCCTTCTCTCCAAATCATGGGAATTCCAAAAGGCAAAGATTTCGCTCTGCCTTTGCTCCATCTTCTCAAATTTTCAATGCACGTCTTGCAGCACATATGAGGGGCGAAATTTTTGTCCTGGTCCCCTAGCTTAATTCCAAAGTATGCTCTATACATTGTCTTCACAAATTTAGTGATTTGGGACTGGTTATTTGGCATGTAACCGTCCCACATATGTAGCAGAATCTATTGGGATCATTTTTACACGCTCTATTCATTATGAAATATTTTATCTATATGCCTGGAAAGTAAAAAAAGATATTATACAAGTGAAACAAGTGATGATAGATGTTACTGTTCCAATTCCGCTTTGACAAAATCACGAAAAATTCTATTTTACTTATGAGGCCATAGCCGGATAACCTGAGCTAATTGAGAAAAACGGATTGCAGATTCGAAATCAGCAGGAAAACTCTATAAGAATCACTTACAAAACCCTTGACAGCAAAATTGATGCATACCAGTGTTATCACTGCCCAAGAAAAAAACGTTTTTGCTGCTAATTTAATTCTAAGACCTGTTTCTGGATAATATTGATGTGCTGATTTAAAAAATCACCTTAGATTTTGTCCATCACATCAAGTTTTCGTGCAATACAATATGCCTATTTTGGGTGATCCATGAAGGGCGCTTATCAAAATTGATGATTTTTGAGCCTGTTAACAACTGT
The DNA here is from genome assembly GCA_023014485.1 of Bathynomus jamesi. NCBI lineage: Eukaryota > Metazoa > Arthropoda > Malacostraca > Isopoda > Cirolanidae > Bathynomus > Bathynomus jamesi. The sequence continues at coordinate 516,924 of JAJOZX010000365.1, read as the reverse complement.
TTTGCTGTTAAAATTTTATCTGTGGAATATGCAAATCTGTGCATTAAATCTAAAGGTCATGTACAACATATTAAAATCTTGGGTATCTGTGATTTCCCCAGGTGTGAGCGTGACGTCATGATCTGAGAGAGATTTCCCATTGGCGGAGTGAAAGCAGCCGGTTCCGCTAGTGACGTTACTTGTAAACTTTCAGCAGTTGGGTTGCAACATGAGCATTAAAGTTCACTATCTCAACAGTCATCTGGATAAATTTCCAGAAAATCTTGGTGATGTTAGTGAAGAGCAAGGTGAAAGGTTCCACCAAGATATCAAAGTGATGGAAGAACGATACCAAGGAAGATGGGATACCATATGATGGCTGACTACTGCTGGAGCCTGCAAAGAGATTGTCTTGACATCTCTCATTCTACTAAGTCCTATAAGAGAAAATTTATCAGCACTGAAAAGTAAGAAAACAAGAAAAAGACAATGTTAAGAAAACTGGTCCCGTGCTTGCTTTAATATGGATTCATTTTTTGCTTATTCAAACACTTTTAATCACTTTATGTGTCAATATTACCATTGTATATTAAAGTTCACTCCCTGCACAATTGTTTACTTTTCCATGCTGATTCTGAGTATGTAAAAACTTATTTTTTGAAAAGAAAAAAAATTGGGCATAACCCTGCCAAAATGCGATATCTCCAAAATATCCGTATTTGATTGCTCGAAAACCTGACGTGATAGGCAAAAACTAAGGTGATTTTTGAAATCAGCACACCAAAGTTACCTAAAACAGGTGTTAGAATTAAATCAGCAAAATTGGTGTTGGGCAGTGTTATGCAACTACAAAGTGTGAGGAAATGGACATTTCTATGGAGAGAAGAGGGAGAGTAAAGCTTCGAAAAAGGTGCCAGGAGAGATGGCAAAGGATGCTGGTCTCATTGCCTGAGGAAGTAAAAAGGGCTATGTTTGAATGTCTTGATCGCTTTCATCAAGAATTGGAGATTCGTTCTAAGGCAATGGATCAAATTCTGTCAATCTTCGCTGTTATTCAGCCATACACTTTGGTTGTTGCAACAGAAGAAGAACTTCGGAAGTATATTCCAAATTTGACTGAGAGTTTCGATGAATTCTCTGAAGAAGATATCATTGTGGAAATTGGACGACTTCGGAGGCATTTGGAAGCTGCCGCAATCAGCGTTGAAGAGGCAAAGAAATGGACAGCATTGCAGTTTCTGGAGTTTATCGTGAAATGGGATTTTTGTGAATCTTTGCCAAGCTTGTCACTGTGTTTGAGATTCTTTTTGACTGTCTGTGTGTCTATTGCTTCATGTGAAAGAAGTTTTTCCAAATTGAAATTGATAAAAAATTTCTTTCGCTCGACCATGAGTCAGACAAGATTGACAAATCTGGCTTTACTTTCAATTGAACATGAATATGCAAAGAAGGTGAATTTTGATGAGGTCATTGATCAATTTGCAGAAATTAAGGCTCGAAAGCAGAGACTGTGAATCCTCTCTATTTACCTTTGAATAATAGGCTGAGCGTTGAGGCTGGATTTCCTGTGTTTTTTGTATAAAATAAAATGCAGTATTACCTGTTTACTGAATTTTTAATGTCCTGCATTTTTCTTATTTCCAATTTGCTTATGACAGTAGTGTACTGTTTAAAAATCTACTTGGAAACATAATATATTTTTCTGTGTGTTTAAATTTTAAAATTATTTATGGGGGGTGCCAAAGGAAGGATCCGCCCCAGGTGCCAAATACTTTAGGTACGCCCCTGTTCCTCTGGCAGGAATTTCTCCTAAAACGAGCATAGTTGTTTCAGCTACCTCTTTGTAATCATCCCTGGGAAGGCTCTGGTTATCTTTGAGCAAATCTGTCATAAAATCTATGACGCATTTTTTCAGGTCCTTGTGATGTCTGTCATTGATAGATAGCTGTTTGAAGGGTTGTTTAGCATCTAGCTTCTCCCATATAACATCTCTGAAGGTCTTGAAAGATTCGTTTTCGGGTGAAGTAGATTTTCCAAATACCTTTAGATACACTGCTGACAAAACTCGTTCTGCCATATGGTGGCGTCAAGCGAGCCATAATAATTTTTTTCCAAAGAGGTTTTCCAGTACTTTACAAGCCCCTTTTATCCAGCCAGTATTGGATGAAGTAGTATCGAATACCATTCCGTAAACCTTATCCTGTAATTTCCATTCTTGGATTGTGCTAAAAACAATACAAGCTTGTGTCGATCCAGTCGAGACACCGATATTGGGTATCGAGAGAAGTTTCCCAACATTCTCTCCCGATATAAGTATTGCCAATCGATCCTGCTTTCCTCCTGAAACATTCAGTATCATTTTTCTGTCCCAGTGGACTACACAATATTGGGGTGGGTTGAACGACTCTTTAATAGTGTCAGCAGTAGCTTTCCTCGACTTCTTCGCAGCTCGCGCAGAAGTACTTTTCGATAATGACATCTCTTTTAAATCTAGCCCACATTCAGCTGCTACCACAGATGCAAATGTCGAGCGTTGTCCGAATGATAGTCCTAAATGATCAGCTGTATTAGACATTAATGCTGACTCTAGTAACTTAGAACGTTTTGATGGGCCTTGGTTCGGAGTAAAATCATCTTCACCATTCGCTCTTTTTCTTTCAATTTTCTTCGTTCTTCACCTTCTATTCTCGCAGTCTTTATGATCAGTTTGGCTACATAAGCTTTATCGATTGGACCCAGAGAATATATTCTAGCACTTCGCTGATTTTCCAAAAAGCGAAGATCCTCATTCTTCTGTTGTATAGTTCTCAATGTATCATTTTGGATCTCATTACATACATTTTCAGTTGATATATCAAATAAGTTATCTAAACGAGACAGAAAAGATGTTTTTTGGGTTTCATAACATTTCTTCTTTATATTTTTACCCAACTTCTCATGCTCTTTATCAAATCCCACAATATTTTTTTAGGTCCTTTCTGCTTTCTAACGGGTTTTGATGGTATGCCAGCCATAATCCACACCTTTTCTACCTTATCTAATACTCTCAAAATATTTTCTTCCTTTGACACATTGTCGCTTTTCATTTGATCCCTTCTCAAGAAGAAAAAGTGACTGAGAACTTCCCTATTCGTTGGAAGCATGCTTCCTTCTCTTGCGCATATGTCTTCCACTAACTTTCCCAATAAAGAATCATATTTTCTTAAGTCTGTTCTTAATATTGGCTTACTGTTAGCCATTACTATTGACTAATTTTAATAAACTATGAAATTAAGCAAATCTATAATAGAATTCTGAAAGAAAAGCAAATTTATCCTACATTTGGTTATATTTGCATACTTTTTGTAGATAAAATCCGGAAATACTGTAAATAAATGTTATAGAAATGAAAACAGAGGGAAAAATTTCATAAGGTCCATTCAAATATCAACACCGTATACAACTAAAATAGTTTTAAAGCGTTTACAATAAGAGGATACTGTTATTCTCTACATTTTGGTAGCAAAATTTTTGAAATACGATGAATAGTAAGGAAACTATGACCAAAAATATCTCCAAAAATCACCATTTTTTGTGTGAATAGGGGACTTATTTTTCAAATGGGGGGGCGGGGACCCTAAATATTACCCGATTGTCTTGTTTTTTTATTCATGGTTTTTGGTCACTTTGTCAATATAAGAGGTAAGCACCATAACTTTAAAAAAAAGAAGTCCAAAAGTGACACACCCTATTGTGCACGCGGGTAGAGTATGTGGCATATATACAGGGCGTCCCAAAAACATGTATACACACTTTAACAGCTGATAGCTCAATTGATGTTTCTTTCTTTCCAAGTTAAACCCATTAGAATTAATAATGGCAGTCAGACTAAGCTTTGAACAAAGGAAATTCATTCTAAAATGCTACTGGAAGTGTGAAAACGCAGTTGAAGTGCAATGACAGTTTAGGAGGGAGTTTCAAACAGATCCACCAACGCGACTTACCATCACTCGAATTAGAGATAAGTTTGAAGCCGATGGAACTGTTCAGAATGTCCACAAGAAGCGTTCCGGAAGACCACGGACATCGACAAGCCCCACAAAGCAAGAAAGAGTACTGGAAACGTATCACCAAAGTCCAAGAAAATCTGTGCGGCAAGCGAGTCGTGAGGTAGGAATTTCAGAATTTCAGAATCGTCTGTCCAACGCATTTTGAAGCGCTGTCAATGGAAAAGTTACATTCCAAGATTAGTCCATGCTATTAATGAAGATGATCCGGACCGAAGAGTGGAGTATTGCGAGTGGTACTTGGCACGATGTGGATGTGGATTGGACGAAGGGGTTTCGTAGAATACCCTCCGCGTTCACCAGACCTCACACCACTAGACTTTTTTATGGGGATACTTAAAAAACAAAGTCTACGCTATAAAACCTGCAACAGTCGCTGAATTGAGAGCAGCCATTGAACGAGAATGCACACAAATACCAAACGAAATGTTTCGTGATGTTTGCGATTCCATTGCTTCGCGTTATCAGCAGTGCCTGGACCAGAACGGACGTAAGTTTGAAAACAGGCGTTGACAAAACAATTAAATAATGTCTGTAGATTCTATTACATTTTGAAAATGAAATGTATTTTAATAAACACTGCCTTTATAAGTATTTAAAGTGTGTATACATTTTTTGGGGACGCCCTGTATATATATATATATATGTATATATATATATATATATATGAGGTAGAGATATATTATGTTAGGGCTTACATGCATTAATTAATTTAAAAATGCATAGTGCCTAAAACTGTGTTGTAATTAATTTAAAATGTAATGATAATTAAAACTGTATAGTGTTTAAGAATATATACTTTTCAACCATTCCGCGCGATGATTCTTCATTTCACGAAGGTCAAGCTTGCCGCCCCTCCTCTCGAGTTGGCCTAGTGAAGTAGTGAGTTGGTTTATTGTACTCTCCACCTCACATAGCCAGGTACGCCCGGCTCATCGGGGATTGTTCTGAGCCAGTCGTCTAGTCTTCTTTCGAAGATGTCCACTGTGACCCCACTCGTGTTCCTTATGTCTTTGGGCAGCTGATTAAACAGTTTTGGTCCTCTCACAACAAAACTATTTTCTTTCAGGGGTTAAGGATGTTCCCTGTCTAGCCTTTAATTTGGGAACACGACACACTCTTTCATACTTTCTGCAGTAATATATACGGACAGCAACTCTGAGTGAATTATAAACGTGGTTCTAGCAGAACTCTAAATTTGCTGTACAACAGGTCTTTTAAACTCTCACATAAATTACCCGCGAGATGCTCAGCTTCGCAAATGTTTGCTACCAGCAATGTCCCGAGCTTCCCGGAGGTAACGTGTTCAATACGGTCTAATGCAAAGAATTAAAAAATCAACCAAACCGATTAATTATCCAAGCTATCCATGAGTCCTGCCGTTTATCCTCTAAGCCAGTGGTTCTCAACGGGGACGGTACCGCCCCCCAGGGGGCGTTCACTGGGTGTCGGGGGGCGTTAGAAGCTGGTTAGTTGAAAAGGGGGCGTTAGTCAGCTAATGGGGGGCGTTCATGTGTTTCAATGAATTTCATCTACACAGTTCTGGAATCTACATTAAATTGAATGTTTGAATGAAATTAAGTGGCTGAAACAAGGTTACTAGAACCTTTTAATTTAGCAAAATTGCAAAAGCACTTACCGAAAAATATGGAATCCACTCAGCTGATGTAATTTCTCAAGCGCCATCTACTGGGAGAATTGTCACTATGTCAAGTTCAACATTCTCTCAATAGATGGCTCTTGAGTAATTATGTCATTTATTGTGAATTATTGGAAGTGAGTAGACGCCATTTTTTCGGTAAGTGTTTTTGTAATTTTACTAAAGCCGTCTTCTATTAGTCAACTGACATTTAAATAGTTGTCTAGTATAGTTGTCTAGTATATAGTCTAGTATAGTTGTTAGTAACATCCTTGCTAGGAAAAACATTTAAATACATTAATACAGCAGCATGATTCCATTTTGTTAAAGATATAGCAAAATATTCAGCTCGCAGAAGTATAATTTAGGCTAGTTTACCATAAAACTTATTTTATGCATACAAATAAAAACATTTCTTACGCTAACGGCTAACTTAATTAAAAATAAAATTTCTGAATGTTTTTAGTTTTCGCGATGTCACAAGGCAAGAAAAAGTGTCGTCAGTATAATGTTGAATATCTCAGCTATGGCTTCGTACCTTCTCCTACGAATCAACGGCTTCCTATGTGTTTACTGTGTGAGCAAGTATTCTCTAACGAGGCCATGAAACCCTCACGCCTGAAGGAGCACATAATTAAAATCCATCCTGATAAAACTGACAAAGACCTTGCATTCTTTAAAGACCTCAAAGAAAGACATGCCAGAAGCACAATCAGTAGCATATTCAAAAAGAACGTAAACCAAACTGAGAAGGGCTTAGTTGCCTCATATAATATCTCTCTCCTTATTGCCAATGTGGAATGCCATTCACAGTTGGAGAAAAGCTGATTCTTCCTGCTATTAAAGAAGCTATTTGCACTGTTATGGAATGTGACCCTTCGCAGGTTCTAAAATCCATCCCCCTCAGCAATGACACTGTGTCAAGGAGAATCAATGAAATGGCATTGGATAGTGAGGAGCAGTTGTGTGCCATTCTGCGAGAAAATCCGTTCACTCTTCAGGCTGACGAGACAACTGTCTCAGATAATAACGTTTTGCTGATGACCTATGTTCGTTATCTGTCATCTGGTGAAATTTCCGAAGAGTTTTTGTTCTCCAAGTATTTGGAAACCGACAACTAAAGGGCAGACCATATTTAATGCAGTTGAAGAATACTTGAGTTGCAATTCTATTCCAGCTGCCAACATCATTGCATGTGCCACCGATGGGGCTCCATCCATGGTTGGACGGTACCGTGGTTTCACTACTCTATTGAAAAAGTGGGCTCCACACATTTTGACAGTCCATTGCGTGCTGCACCGTCATAATCTAGTGGCGAAAAAAATCAGCCCTCCTCTCCACGAGTCCCTGAGTGTGGCAGTTAAGGCCATCAACAAGATAAAGGCCAATGCACTGAATGACCGAGTGTTCAGACAACTCTGTGGGGACAATGATGAAATTTTTGAGCGTCTGCTACTTCACACCGAGGTGCGCTGGCTCTCGAAAGGCAATTGTCTTTCCCGTTTGTGTGAGTTGTTCAGCACAGTTTTAGAGTTTTTTGAGGATACTGATGCAACTCTCAAGGAACAAGTGTTGTTAAGTCAATGCGATATTTTCTACCTGGCAGACATCTTTGAAAAAATGAATGAGATCAGCATTAAATTACAAGGAAATGAAGTGACGCTGATTCACTGCAAATCTGTAATTTGCAGCTTCATCGCCAAGCTGAACATATACCAGGAAGGCATTGGACGGCGTCAGCTGGCTCATTTTCCCAAATTGATGAAGGTAATTGATTTTACTAAATACTTACTTTTTAATAAATTTCAGAAATTTTTATTTAAAAACTACTTGTTTTTTAATGTGCTTTTATTGAATTTATTCACAGGTGTCCGAGAAACTGACTGATGAACATCTACTCCGTTACATCGACCACTTAAAGATGATGAAGGCTGACATGGAAATCCGATTCAGCGATCTTCAAAAGCTTGACGTCCCTGACTGGGTGGTACAGCCCTTCAAATCAGATGTTACGAAATTTGAAGTTGAGATCCAGGAGGAGCTTGTTGATGTACAAAATGACGATGAGGCCCAGGTAACCTTCCGCACCTCTGGCTGGCGTGGTATGTGGGCAACACATTGGCAACGTTATCCAGTTCTTTGGAAAAGAACTCGTCTTCTTCTCTTGGCATTCCCTACCTCATATTTAGTGGAACAGGGTTTCAGCCATGTCCTTTACATGCAGTCCAAATATCGTAACAGGCTTAATATAACAGCCTCAGGTGCACTGACGTTGAACCTGACTTCTATCCAACCTTCAGTGAAGATATTGGCTGGAAAACACCAAGCGCAAGGCTCTCACTAGTATTTTTGTATTATTTTTGTGTGGCACATTGTTTTTATTTTACGTTACTGCGTTTTTGTTTGTTTGAATAATATTCTTTCATGTTATGTTAAGCTGTTGTTTCATTTCCAGGGAAGATTTGCATGACCGTATTCAACATTTCAAGACTTAAGAATTGAATTTTCCTGGTGGGGGGGCGTTGAGAGGTCTAATAATTGGTAAAGGGGCGTTGGTATAGAAAAGGTTGAGAACCACTGCTCTAAGCTATGGACTTCTTGGTACGAAAACGTCTGTCTGTAGCTCCATTTAACTTCGACATTACTGTATTATTTCTAATCAATCGTATATAATTTTATCCTAAGTATATGAACTGTCATTGTATTAATAATATTTGTCATATGGACTAAAGTCTGCCAATAAACCTTCTCATTTTCATTTTCAAAACAAAGTTGGTCTCAATTAATAATGGAATACTAATAAAATTCTAGGATTAATGTACATTACTATTTATTCATCATTTCTCGTGTATAATCAAGGATTAAAGATACATTATTCGTGATTGTGCATCTCTTATCTCTCGTGTCTAATACTGATTTCTTTGTGTTGTATTGATATAATACCTTCAATAATTACTTTGCATTTGTTATATCGATGATGATAATTTAAGATTAATACATACCCTAATAATTCTTATTCATGATTTATGTATTATTAGTTAATAATAATTGTTTTATTTTTAATTAAGAGCCCAGTAAAGCCTAAAGCTTCAGGGCCAAATTAAATACAATAAATAGTCCAGTCTTCCTTTTCTACTTTCCACTGTCTGGGGAGTTATAGGGTTCAGAGTAAGATTAGGGACTAGTTTTCCCATTATTTTCCAAGTGTAAATAATGGTGTATCTCTCTTTTCTCCTTTCCAGTGAATATAGGTTAAATTTCCGTAACCTTTCCAAGTAGTTTAGTTCTTTGCACCCCTTGATCTTGGCTATGAAGCTTCTCTGAATCCCGTCTAGTTGTCTTATGTCTTCTTTTCTATATGGGGATGTTAGGACCGAGCACTATTCCAATTTGGGTATGATCAGTGTTTTCAGTAGAAGAATCATTATATTCCTATCCCTTCGTTTAAAGGTTCTCAGTATCTGCCCAGTTACTCTCTTTGCTCCGCTTACTGCTATCTTATTTTGTGTTTCAAATTTCTCATCATCACTCATTACAACCCCTAAGTCTTTTGCTTCAGAATTTCTCTGAATTTCCTGTCCATTTGCGGTATAATATTCCATGGATTTTAGGTCTTCTCTTTTTCCGTACCGTAACAGCTGAAATTTCTCGGTGTTAATCTTCATATTGTTGTCTTCTGTCCAGTTGCAGATTCTGTTCATGTCTGTTTGTAGTGATCCTATATCTTCTGGGTTTCTTATTTTTCAACTGATTTTTGTGTCGTCGGCAAAGGATGTTACTGTGCTGTCTCTGGTAACGTCTTCATCTATGTCAGTTAGCATGATTATGAATAGTAGTGGAGCTAATACTATTCCTTGTGGTACTGAGCTCAGGACCTCTGATTCTGATGAAGATACTCCTTGTACTGTAATGACTTGCCGCTACTCACTAAGGAAATTAATTATACTGGGTGATCCAGATAAATGGGACCCATAAAAAAAAGCCAAATATTCTTAATATTTAATTCCTTTCATAAAAACTATATATCATTCGAAAGAGTAGAGTTACAAGTTTATTATGAAATATTTATTTTTTAAAAATGACGCCTTTCAAATGTGCTCCATTAGTTGCCAAGCATTCCAGTGTTCTCGCTTGTAAGTTCTGCATCACTTTTGCAAGAGTGTGCGGTGGTATGGCCTGTATCTCATTTGTGATGGCGGCCTTCAATTCTTGCAAGGTCGTTGGGTTATTTCTGTAGACCCTACTCTTTAAATATCCCCAGAGATAATAATCTAAGGGAGAAAAATCCGGAGACCTTGCGGGCCATTCAACGTCTCCAAATCTTGAGATTAACTCGCCTGGAAACGTTTGACGCAAAACTGCCATGCAGTTCCTCGTGGTATGGCAGGTAGCTCCGTCTTGGAACCAGTGGTTTTCTAGACAAAGATCTCTTAATTTAGGAATAAGGAAATCGGTCAACATTTTTTCGTAGCGATCACCATTTACAGTGACCGTGTTTCCGGTGGAATCCTCGAAAAAGTACGGCCCTATGATCTGAGATGCAGTAAGACCACACCAAACAGTTACACGCTGACTATGCAACGGGACTTCGGTAGTATTCAATGGATTTTCTGTTGCCCAGAAACGACAATTTTGTTTGTTTACAGTTCCATTCAAGTGAAAATGGGCTTCGTCTGACATAATCAAAGTTGCTAGAAAATTGGTGGTCATTTACCTTCTGTTGGATCCATTGACAGAATTTTCGTCTTCGTGCGAAATCTCCATCGTTTAGTTGTTGCACTGTTTGAATTTTATATGGGAAGAGCATTAAATTTTGCTTGAATATACGGTGTGTTGTTCCATATCCAACTCCTAACAGCTGAGAAGCACGTCTGATGCTTATGTTAGGATTATCCTGTACAATTTCATGAGTTCTGTTAATGATCTCGTCTATCCTTGTTGTGCGCACTCTTCCAGTTGGTTTTCTTTTTCCAATGCTGCCAGTTAGGGAAAATTTCTGACACACGACGGATTACTTTCTTAGAAGGTGATTTTGACATCTGAAAATTTGTCTTGAAAGATCTTTGAGCTGAAACTACACTTCTTCCATGCTCATAATATTGCTCAGTTATGAAACGCAGCAGTTCCACAGTCCATGCAGTCATCTTGAAGGGTTAGTTTTAACTAACACTTTTATTTTGTTTTGTATCTTATCTTGTCTTGTATTGTCAAAACCTATACAATCCTGTACAAACTTGTAACTATCCTCTTTCGAATGATGGGTATGATTTTATAAAAGGACTTATACTTTAAGAGTTACAGGGGTTTCTTTTGGGTCCCATTTCTCTGGATCACCCTTTATATCCATTTTCCTACTTTTCCTGTTATTCCCATATACTTCAGTTTATGTATTATGATTCCGTGGTCACACTTCTCGAACGGTTTGGCAAAGTCTGTGTATATTACATCATAGTTTTATTACTTTCAAGTGCATCAATAATGTTGTTGTAGTGTTCCATTAGTTGTGATAGGCATGATCTGCCTGACCGAAACCCATGTTGGTTATCATTTAATTTTTTCCGAGTTTCCGAAAAGTCATAGATTTTCTGTCGAAGTATTCTTTCAAATATTTTAGTGAGATGAGATGTAAACGACACTGGCCTATAGTTTTTGGCTTCGGATCGATCTCCTCCATTATATATTGGGACTATGTTCGCGCTCTTCAGGATGCCCGGTGTTTGTTCCGTGTCTAGTGATCGTCTCCATATCCAATATAGGTGCTCAGCAATTGCATTCTTGCAGTTTTTGATCAGTGTGGCATTCCATTTGTCCAGTCCTGCCGCTGAGTGTGCTTTTAGTTCCCCTATAGCTTGTGTAATATCATTTGACGTAGTCGAAGTCCGTTATACTTTCCCTTGTAGATGCTCAAGGTGTAATGCATTCATTTGCAAGTTGCATATGTGTATCAAATGTAGTGATTCTAATGATCTAGAGAGTTATGAAAATGAAAATTAAAATGATACGATATGATATATGTTTGATTGATTTGTTTTCAATATAATTGATTTTTTGGATTTTTTTAATATTAATGGCTTTATTAACCTAATTTGACATTATTACATCTGACAAGAAAATAAGATTTGAAATAAAATAAATATATATAAACAAGGGGGTCACATTGACCCCACGCGGCTATTTATGTTTTAATACCCCACGCAAGTAACTCAGGGTTAATGTAAAAACATTATAAAACCCCTTATTGCGGCAAATGTATGTAGCAATGTATACAGTTATACACTAAGAGTAAGAACTTTACAAAGACTATCGATAGCGGACTATATGAAATAAGGTACCTTGGCTTAATGTGAAACTTGAGTTTGGTGAGAGTCACATTCTTCTTTAATATTCGGGCGAATAGTTGACAAAGCAACGTGCATTTCTTCACTAACAGCTCTCAGTCGTTCTCTTTTATTTGTTTTAATATTCGTTAATGAAGAAAAGCTAACTTTACATAGATAAGTAGTTCAAAATTGCAAAAGGATCGAAAGAGCTCTTTTAGTCAAGCTGGGGTACTGCGTTTTAATTCCAATCCAGAAACTATCGAGTTCGACTTCAGCATGTTTTAATTTCAAGCGACGATTATTCCTCAGCTCAATAAGTTCCTCTTCTTCTGTTTGAGACATATCACATACGCCAGATTTGATAAATGGGTTCCGAATCCGATCATAATTTTCAATGGACAAATCTGGAAAATAATAGTTAAGTTTTTTCGCCAACATTTCCAAATGATTAGAAATTAATTCGTTCATTTCACTGCAGTTATTGGATGCAGATGTTTTAGGAAACATACTAGAATTCCCGCTCTTTATTTGTTTCATCCAAAGTTGAGTTCTCTCTTTTAGAGCAATGAGTTTGTCTGTTGAGGTAGGGATATTTTCTTTTCTTCTCTCCCTTGTATATTGGTATTCACTTTGTTCAAAATTTCAAATATATCAGCTAAGCAACCTAATTTTGAACACCGAAACGTGTCTTGTAACAATTCACAGAACTCTGTTTTACTTTCACGCTCAAATAATTCCAACATTTCATCTTTCAATTCATAAATACGACATAATACTCGACCTCTAGACAACCATCACACTTCAGTATGGAGTAGGTGGTTTCTGAATTTAGACCTCCATCTCTTTACAAACTTTCGAAAATATATGTGACCTAAGTGGCCTACTCTTAATAAAGTTTATCATCTTAAAACAACATCCATAACATCTTGCAGATCCTGTCCTATGGTTTTTGAACTAATGCCTCACGATGTTAAAAACAGTGAACAAAATTTTAGCATTTTGCTGTTTTGCCAATGATACAAAACCATGTAAACGACCTGTCATCGATGAAGCTCCACCTGTGAATATTCCAACGCAATTTGTCCTACAAAATAAAGGGTACAAACAAGTCGAACAGATAACACCAATCCCAAAAGTCAGGGATGTTGGATTAATAATGTCATCGGATGCCAAATTCAGAGAACATTATAACATTCAAGTTACAACTGGGAAAATAATGGCAATGATCTGCAGGAGCTTCCACAACAGAAAAGCAAACATTATGCTAAAATTATGGAAAAGTTAAGCCCATTCAGAAAACTATACATTGCAAACATAGAAGCCATACAGAGGACTTTTACGACTTAGATAGTGGAAACGATCCTACAGTCCCTTCCCTCCCTGGAAAGACGACGTGAGCGATTAGAAATGAAATAGAAACAGTCCGAATTGCAGTGGGACAGACGGATATAAAACGAGGCAGGAAAATACAATCAGAATACGAGACCGAAAACTCTTCAACGTGTTACCAACAGTACTAAGAAATTTCCAACACACTAACCTGAATAATTTCGAAACTAGCTGGACAGGTTGTTGTATAAAGTTTCTGGTAGGGCAGGAAGAGAGCGGAAACGAACTCTACTAAATCCTGCAGATAAGGTAGGATGCTGCAGAGGAGTCGACCACAAGTCAATCCTGAACCGTCGCTAGAAGCCATCATAAATATCATAAGTAAAGAGGAGACTGTAGGCACCAGTCGACAAGGGAAGTACTGTGGGGGGAACGTAAGTAGAAGACGGAGTGCTGAAACTCCCGTTTCTCCTGTCACTCTGCTCTTCAGCTGATCTTTTACCATGCCTCATCTATCCTGTGAGCGGTCCGACATGCTCTCAAACAAACACTTCTCTCCCTATTCTTCACTACACATACATGCATCTTACACACTACACAATTTCTCCAAAATTATAAAAAAAGTCAAGGACTTCAAGAGCGTAGCAGTCCTCTGGGAATGGGATCATAAATGTCCCCACTTCTGGCTCCCCCGCTGCCGATACCGGGAAAGTAGAACCTGGCAGATTCTGCTGCTGCCCATTAGAGAAGTTCTGGGCCTCTGACTGATTCACTTTTCATAAACTTCTGCAACATTCGTGTCTTTCCTCAAATTTTCAATCTCTTGAACACCACTTCTATTTCTCAAACTCACCTTCTTCTCACTGAAACTTAGGTGTCTGGAACGACTAACAACAACCTTTTTTCTGTACCCTCTTACTTTATCTATACTCAATTTTACTACAAAGGTGGATGTTGCGTATATGTACGCAATGACCTAACTTGTTCTCGTATTTCCGAACTCGAATCTTCCGAATTTTATACCCTCTGGCTACGGCTTACATGCCAATCTCAAACTAAATACATCTGCGCTGTTTACCTTTCTCCTAATTCTACTAACTATACAAAATTCCTTGACTACCTCACTTTCAAAGTGGAATACATTCTACTCTGCTCTCATTTTGCTGAAATCTCCATTTTAGAAGATTTCAATTGCTCCACCACCTTTGGCTCTCCTCCCATTTCACTAACATCCCCGACGAACTAGCTTACAACTTTTCTATCCTAAATGACCTAGAGCAGATTGTACAGCACCCTACTCGTATCCCCGATCGCCTTGGAGATAGGGCCAACATTCTGAATTTATTTCTCACCACTCGTCCTTCTTACCCTGTTAAACGTTTTTCTCAGTTGGGCTCCTCCGATCACAATCTTATATCTGTTTTCCTATCGCTCTAATTCGGCCTTTGGATCCTCCCAAGAGGCGGCACTTTGATGCTGCTGATTGGGAGGCCCTTAGGTAGTATTTCTGATTTCCCATGGAATGATTACTGCTTCCGTGACCAGGCCCCCTACCCAGACTGTGCTGAGAGCATCTCGGAGGTGATTTGTACACGTTTGTACACGTGCATTTTGTTTCAAGCACATAATTAATAGCACCATTACTGCGTTTAAACAAACGCACAGATTTGAAGACGGATACGGCGCATACAGCGTTGAGGATACTGCTTAACGGTAACTCCAGCTCTTATTAGTATTCTGTTGATATTGATAACGATGACAAGAATTCTGGAGAGCACGTCCTGCCGAGTCAAGTACAGATACGTTTGTGAAACATTGAGTGCAGGGCGGGTCAGAAGACGCGGGTAGGTGGAGAGGTGACGGGTGGGGGAATGAGGTATACAGGTTGCATCATGAATGTTGCCATGCGTTAGTAACACGGATTCGTGTACAAAGTTGTTCCAACATGAAAGAATCAAGGCGCATTGACAAATTATTCGAATATTTAAAACTGTATCCCATTATAGTGGGTAGGTGATTAGAGAATTTTTCCATCTGCGATACATAAAGTAATATCGGTTTTAATGTTTTATTACACACTCCCTGGAATGCACACCAAACTTCTTCCACGACGTTCAGGGATGAATGTACTTACCATTGTATTTTCTCAAGTAAGAGCTATGCACATATAAAGTTTATTAGCACTCTGGCGATCTATTTGAGAGAAACGTGTCCATACTTTTCCTTTTTGCTGGATAAACAATACTCGTCACTAAACTCTACTAAAAATTCACAATCTCTTAGTTACAATTTTGCTGCGTACCTCATCATGATATACATGGATGTAATGGTAGAAATATTTTAAGCTATCCATAATCACAAGATTTACATTTTCCGTCGCCGTGTACGCGTACTCAGTATGATGTAACATAAAGAAATACCTCTTGTCACACTATTCATCAACAAGATTCACAACCCAGATCTTCTGTTTCTCTTTTGCACGTGTTGATTCTTTCACTTCACACTGTATGTATTCTTAACGCAACTAATCCTCAACATATTCCATTACATCGTTTGCATCACGTAAACCTGCGATGCTCTCATCAGAATATCCAGAGTATTTGGATGTCTTGCCCCTGCAGCTTCGCACGATTTAATGTAACATTAAAAGCTTCAAAAGATGGATAATTAGAATTCTTTGAACATTTCTCAACAATAGCTGAAGATATGAGAATAAAAACCCACTCTAATAGACAGAGTTTATTTCCACGACAGTTTCGACGCCCACTGGCATCCTCCTCGGGTGTATCCACCCGAGGAGGATGCCAGTGGGCGTCGAAACTGTCGTGGAAAAAACTCTGTATTTGGATGTCTTGCCCCTGCAGCTTCGCACGATTTAATGTAACATTAAAAGCTTCAAAGATGGATAATTAGAATTCTTTGAACATTTCTCAACAATAGCTGAAGACTTTGTTGAATACCACTTGGGGAATGTAGAACACGCAGTATTCGCCGCAAACATTGTGAGGAATATTTAACTGACAAAAAGGGACGTCTGCACACCTGGGCTGGTTGCTCACAACTGTACATTGAGGAAAAGGCAAAGAATGATTCACCAAAGGTCCTCGTAGGTGGGGCTACGTAACACGATTTCTTATCGGTGTGCACCGTATAATAGGAGATGGTGGGTCGACCTTTGTTCACACACATTCATTCATTCATTCATTCATTTAAAGGAGAAATAATTATATATAATCAAACGTTCAAATTTAATATAAATTCATTTAAACTACACGTAAAAAATAAATGAATAATGTTAACAAATAAACTCTGAAACAAATTCTAAAAAACAACAAACATATGTGTATATATATATATTATATATATATATATATATATATATGTATATATATTACTTTTATTCACCCGCTTAAGCAGCCAAAGGGAAGTGTCGTAGGTACCCAGTAACTGGTAGCGCTTCCTGTATGTGTTACGACACACTTTCTTGTCACTAAGTTCCTCCACTCCCCCGAACTTCTGTGCACAAAAGTTAGGAATCCCTACAACCAAGTGCGGTGGCGCGGTTTGCGCGATTCAGAGTGATGCCTTTAGCTTTCACGATATATTTGTGCTCTTCCCCCACCCTCACACGTACCCAGTAAGTTCATAGTCCTGTTGACACAAAAGGATCAGCGTATGCGTTGTCTCCATACTCGTCCTTGCTCTCGACAGTCAGTTCTCTGAGAAATTTCCAACTGGGGGAGTGAAGTGAAAGAAGCATCACGTTTTTTAATATATACTTAATAGGAAGATTCTTAAACATCCTCCTTCTCACAGTATTCTCTCAGATCGTCAGTATAGACGACGCAATGGATGATCTGTGGCCTTCTTCTTGCTTATCTTTCTGACTCTTGGTCATCCTCCTTTCGGGGTTTCGATGAAACCTTTGCTATCGCACTAGTCGTATCAAAAGCCTTTGAGAGAGTGTGTCACACATCTTAAATTTCGAAACTACCATCCTTCGGCTTCCATCCTTCTATCTGAGCCGTCATCTGTAATTTCCTTTCTGGCGGTTCTATAGCTGCTGTTGTAGAGGTTCACTGTTCTTCTTCTAATGCTATTAGCAGCAATGCTCCACAGGGTTCTGTCCATTAGTACAAGTAAAGTTAACCCAGGATTTTTTGCAATAGTAGTATGAATAGAATATGGAATGTAAGCGTCCACGTCCAAGAAATTCGTCTCTGTGGTACGCTCAGCAACCCCAGAAGGGATCGTCCACGAAGCTGTAATCATGTCATAGGAAATCGCAGAAGGGTACCCAACCAGCAGCACCGAAGTGCCAAATTGGTATGATAGAACAGAAAATATATATATGATTGTGGTCGGTGACGGCCAACGGTGAGAAAAGTTTCACAGAGTAAGAAGAAGTACGAGATGTAATAAATAAATCCTGAATGTTGGACCTACCTCCAAAACGATCGGGGATACGACCCCGCGGTTTCTTAACCTCCACTCAGCTGCTGCCTCTGTACATGGGTATTGTTCCCCCGTGTATGGAGTATACTTCTCATGTATGGGTGGCTCAAACGCACAGCCGTAATTTAGCGGGATGGAGACAAAGACTTTTCGGCTCATCAATTCCCAGCCTCTTACTGATTGTCTTCATTCCCTCTCACTTCGCAGTAATGTTTTCTCACTCTCTCTTTACTATTGCCATTATAACGGACATTGCTCTTCTGAGCTCTCTAACTGCATACCTTATCCTTTAAGGAGAGCATTCAGTTCCAGACTTTCTACACATTCTTCTTTTCCAGCCTTTCAGCTACTCAACCGGCCAACTCTGGAACATTCTTCCTCATTCCACCTTTCCTTCTGTCGGTGTCCCCCCGTTTAGCTACCTAGTTAGTCACCTTTAAGGTCAAGACTGACATTTACCAGATGTGGATGATTCATATGAAGTAGCTAATGATCTCTTGAAACGTAATTACATTAATAAAGATGTGATTATATTTGAGTTCTCACCAAATCATGCACCAAGTTTTAAAGTAACGACAAGAAAGACTCCGATTTTGCGATTCTTAGAGACCGTGCTGAGTATGAAAGGACAAGGGGAAACTCAGTGCTATGCTTTCCAACCGGAGTGGGGAGGTTCAGTACTACATCGCCAAAGCAATGCTAGGCAGGGGCTTTATGGTACAACAGACGATGTTGTGAGAGACTTAAATGTGCGTTTCTCAGGGTGGGTCTTTGTAGCAGTCAAAGTTGAAGTCTTCAAAAGAAGATTAGATGCTTGTCTCAGTACAATACCAGATGAGCCGGGGTGTACATGGTTATGTGCTGCAGAGAGTGCAAGAGAACATCTCGTCCCCTCATCTGAGTGCAACATATATTCATCTGAGTGCACAGAATCAAACTTACAGGTGATCTCGAATGAACAGCACATCTATTTCATCTATGCCCCGGAGACGTTATATATATATATATATATATATATATATATATATATATCTGTGTGTGTGTGTACTTAAAATTTAATTATTGGGCTAAGATAGGCAATTGCATTACCGGAAACCTAGGCCAGGTTCCATAGACGTCGCAATCCAAGCCTACCGAAGGGGATTTACAACCTTTGATAGGCTTAAGAAATTTTAGACCTCATGAACTTTAATACCCATGTGTATGGAAATATTAGTTTTATCCTATTAAAAATAGATTATACAGTCTAAGATAAGTTTTTAGGCCAGCATGATCTAAGGCTCTAGATACATTAATCCAAACAAAAGGCTATGCGTAGATTATATTCGCAATACAAAACTTCAAATCTAAACTGAGCCCTTAATAATTTAATTAGTGGGGTAGACCTATTTTGTACAACATCAAAATTATGAAGAATCTTTTTGAAGGACTATTACAATCCAATCATAGCCTTAGGCTCAAACATTGTACAGTGGCCAGAAACCCAGAAAGATGCCTTATCTATAGAATTGAAGGCTAATGATAGCTGAATAAATAACTAAATATGCGGAAAATGTGTGTGCGTGTGTGTGTGTGTGTGTGTGTGTGTGTGTGGTAAAATTTGTGAACACCTACTTCATATTTTCTCAACTGATATCGTGAAAGTGTTTGTTTCACTCTCTGGACACGTTAGATTCGTTGACTTTCGTGTCAACATCTGTCGTCACGAGTAGATGAATTAGTTTCTAGCAAGAAACGAGTCTTTCATCTATTGAAGATATCAAAAGCTATACGTCTTGCGGCATGTATATTGTAATAATAATAATAATGAGGATTTTATATACTTATAATCTATAATTATTTTAGGTTTCAATCCAATTTATTTTCTGGTGTGTTAACAAATGAAACTCGGAAAAGACAGATTTGTCATGCCTGGGTACAGAATGTTAGCAAAAATAGTAAGATTCCTTATATATATATATATATATATATATATATATATATATATATATGTTAACCCCTCCGTCTATGGTGGCCTGGGTTATTTCGAAGTCGACGGGGGTTCTGGTTAGGAGGCAGCAACGGATCTGTTAGTTGCAGTAGTTTCTTCTATACTACTCTCCGAGTTCTTCTTTAGTAGCTCGGAGGATTCTGAGAAGCTTATTGAATTCTCTGAGGTTTCTCCGATTCTTCTTGTAACGTATCGGGAGATTTTAATGACTAAGTTCTCTGAAGAGAGCACGGCTCGAAGGAGAAGATGAAGACTTTCTTTTACTGTAATTTACTGCTAGAATGTACAGGTAATGCTCAGCCTCGTAGTTTGAATCAGAATAAACATGGAAGAAATTATCGGCGTTCATATACCCCGATTCTACTGACATCATATTAAATGTTGAATAGGCTGCATTATTTTTGCACAATATTTGAAAATAAAATAAATCTTTTAGCTGTGGTAATGTTTAAACGAATAAACAAGATATTTGAAGATGAAGCCATATTTTTATCTTAAACCGCGTATTTTCAGATCTGATGTTATCATGATCTGCCAAGTTAACTAAAAGTGGAAATTGAACTATGCATCTTTACGCTAAAATATGCATATGAGTAAAAATTAAAGGTTTAAGATTTACAATTAAATGCTTAGGCAAGACATGACTTCATCTTTTATAACGAAGAGAGAATGTATACAATTTATGAACATTGCAAAAAGTTTCGCCGGATTCATTATTAAGCTAAATCTAAAAATGATTAAGAAATTTTAAAAAGAGCAAGTCACAAATTATTTGGCAAAGTAGAAAGCACATCAAAATTTATCCCAACGGAAAAATAATAATAAAAAAATAATAACAGTATCGCTGAGTATATATTCCTAAATGGCGACATCATGTCGGGTCGTACATGGAGTACAATCCCAAGTACATCACTGAGTACGTCTTAATTTTGGTTTATTACAATTACGATTACCAATTAATTCAATTCGCTTATTATCGTTAATTATAGTTTTGTTAAAGTACATTAATTACATTATATTAAATTATTATCGTTAATTAAAGTACATTAATTACATTATAAGTTATTATCATTAATTACAGTTTCATTAAAGTACATTAATTACATTATATTAAAGTATTACAGTTAATTACAATTAAACAGTTAACTATAGCTTTGTCTTGTTTTTACAGTGTTTCATATTTATAAACAATTAAGATGTTAGAAATATAACACAAAGTACATTGGCACATACGGTATATATATATATATATATATATATATATATATATATATATATATATATATATACATAACATAATAATGTTTCATAAATTCGAATCAGAGCGAGAGGAGATTTTACGTTTTCAGATGTCAATTTGTGCTGTGATCATCGAGTTGCGTACACTTGCATAAGCATTTTCGAGTTTATTGCGAGGTGAACGCACTTAAAAGAAAAAGCAAAAAGAATACATGTGGACGTATTTACATGTACGTAACTATGTACGTAAGCATGATCATCAGGGGCCATGTACGAATGCACAAAGTATTGTACACATATCGGTACGTAACACAATAGGTTGTGTGCGTAATATAGACACGAGTAAACATGGAATGATAGGTTGATAGGGCATCAGTAGACAATAGGTAGGATAATGAATAAGTAATAAAATTAATAAAGGATAACGGTCAAGATAAGATATGGATGAATATGGTCGAACAATAATATTTATACTACATAACACCAGACTGAACACAACATATAAATAATGACTTATAGAGAATGGAGTTTTTATTATTTTAAAGAATTTACCATACATTGAATACGGAAGATGTCCACATACTAAACACGTGATTCAGTGTTCAAGGTATGGAAAACGTGAAGGACATTAAGTTACTTTTATGATGTTATAGTTATTTACTTTGTACGTACCGTATAAGTCATTATTGGGAGAAATTAAAGGAGACGAATTAGAGAGACACAGTTAAGGGATATTCCCTTCTCACAGCTAACTTCTAATGGCACAAACATGAATACTGCTCAACCATAGAAATGATAGGTCGCATGGTTGTGGCACTGAAAAAAAAATGGAAAGCAAAAAATCGAAATTCTATCCAAACTCGCTCAGGCGATTTTGGTTTCTCATGTAAAAATGAACATTCAAACATAAAAACCATACAATCATAAGTACTGTATGAAGACAATGAATATAAGGATCCACATAAGGATTATATAGGAATTATTCATTTTTCATTTTTACAGGGCTCTCCCCTCGAAAATGATATTAACACAACAATACAATACAATACAATTGAGAAAATACAAGAAGATAACATCCTAACGAATTCAAATTAGATGACGAATTTTTCTTTACAATACAAATTTTATACAAAAGAAGTGAGTTCGGGTGGTTGATTTACAATGCACAATAATCAAATCTTTAACATGATACTTGCTTAGAGAGTTATTATAAAATATAAAAATTTAAAGATTAATACTTTAATTTTTTGCAAACAGAATAAAAGGATTAATACGTTAATTTAGACAAACAATGATATTGTTAAATTTTACAAATATTTAGTTAATAAACTAATTTTATGACTAGTGTAGGTAAAAATTGAATTACGTAATGGATGATGTATAGACCTGTGGCCAAGTGTGTATTTGTGTGTAAGGATTCGGGAGGTTTTCGAATTAACAGTTTAAAAATAATGTACAGGGTGTCCATAAATGATTACCCTGATTAAAGCATGCTATAACTTTTAAATAAACACTCGTATTCAAACAGTTTTAATCATAAGTAGATAAACATGCAAAGTTTTGATACATAGTTAATGAACTTAATAAGCTTCCACATGTGCACCCCTAGTGGCACGTAAAATGTCGTAAGATGTCGTAAAATGTCTGTTTCCGCAACTGTGTACCTGGATATGCTCACCAATTACGCCATCCCCCAGCTGCAGGACAGGCAGCCAACTTTCATCTTCCAACAAGATGGGGCACCCCCTCATTGAGCGCATGTTATTCGTGAAACTTTCGACGAAACATTTCCAAATCGATGGATTGGCAGGGACGGGTCAATCCCATGGCTCCCAAGATCACCAGACATTACCCCGCTGGATTTCTTTCTCTGGGGTCATGTTAAAGATTTGGTTTATGCAACAGTTGTTCCAGATATCAGGACATTGCGAGAACGCATTACGGATGCAATTGCAACAGTTAACTCACAAATGTTGGAAAATGTGTGGCGTGAATGTGAATACCGTTTAGACATTTTACGTGCCACTAGGGGTGCACATGTGGAAGCTTATTAAGTTCATTAACTATGTATCAAAACTTTGTATGTTTATCTACTTATGATTAAAACTGTTTGAATACGAGTGTTTATTTAAAAGTTATAGCATGCTTTAATCAGGGTAATCATTTATGGACACCCTATATAATAATTTAAAATGGGAGTACGATTATAAAATCCTCTAAGTTTAAGTGAATTATTATTCAATTCTAATACAGGTAGTATTAATGATGATGTATGCGCATGAATTTTAATGTAAAAGTGACTTGAGGTACGGAAGGAAAATGAATTCGAATATGTGTCAAAAGTAATAAAATTCAATTAGGATTATAGATTTTACGCAATTAAATCAGTTACACGTATTAAGGTAATAAAAAAAACGCACTTAGAGGATCTTACAAGTAATGAAAGTAAATTTCAAGGTATTAAAAATTAAATTTTAACATGGAATTAAATTCGACTAGTAACATTCCTAGCCATATAGTAGTGTGTCAAACTGGATATAATTTTTTCGTTTGATACCTTAACAGATGGTATAATAATAATTTAATGACAATTACTCAATATTAATCGAATAAAAAAAATAAAAAAATAAAAAAATAGAAAATAGAAATCAATTATAAACTATAATGAACTAACATGAGGTTATAGGGTCCATACTCTTAAACTAACTTCTCTTAAACTAAATTCTCTTAAACATCAAAAAAAGTTGAATTCAATTGACTACATTGAAACGACTTGGGACATGAAAACTGACTTGGGACTTGAAAATGACTGAAAATTTCAAAATGACTGAAAACTTCAAAATGACTGAAAACTATCTTGAGACTCACTGAAAACTGACTGAAAACTGACAGGAACTGAAAGTGACTGAAACTGACTGCACTTGAACTCTATCAAGTGGAGTCTATTATTCTCTGGGTTTGGTTGTCCCTCTTGGAAGCAACCAACTAACTGAAATTAACTGAACTGGACTGCACTGAACTATCACTGAACTATCACTATTCTGGGAGGCTTGTTAAATTCTCTGAGGTTTCTCCGATTCTTCTTGTAACGTATTGGGAGATTTTAATGACTAAGTTCTCTGAAGAGAGCACGGCTCGAAGGAGAAGATAAAGACTTTCTTTTACTGTAATTTACTGCTAGAATGTACAGGTAATGCTCAGCCTCGTAGTTTGAATCAGAATAAACATGGAAGAAATTATCGGCGTTTATATACCCCGATTCTACTAACATCATCATTAAATGTTGAAGAGGCTGCATTATTTTTGCACAATATTTGAAAATAAAATAAATCTTTTAGCTGTGGTAATGTTTAAACGAATAAACAAGATATTTAAAGATGAAGCCATATTTTTATCTTCAACCGCGTATTTTCAGATCTGATGTTATTATGATCTGCCAAGTTAACTAAAAGTGGAAATTGAACTATGCATCTTTACGCTAAAATATGCATATGAGTAAAAATTAAAGGTTTAAGATTTACAATTAAATGCTTAGGCAAGACATGACTTCATCTTTTATAACGAAGAGAATGTATACAATTTATGAACATTGCAAAACGTTTCACCGGATTCATTATTAAGCTAAATCTAAAAATGATTAAGAAATTTTAAAAAGAGCAAGTCACCAATTATTTGGCAAAGTAGAAAGCACATCAAAATTTATCCCAACGGAAAAATAATAATAATAAAAATAATAACAGTATCGCCGAGTATTCATTCCTAAATGGCGACATCATGTCGGGTCGTACATGGAGTACAATCCCAAGTACATCACTGAGTACGTCCTAATTTTGGTTTATTACAATTACGATTACCAATTAATTCACATTCGCTTATTATCGTTAATTATAGTTTTATTAAAGTACATTAATTACATTATATTAAATTATTATCGTTAATTAAAGTACACTAATTACATTATAAATTATTATCATTAATTACAGTTTCATTAAAGTACATTAATTACATTATATTAAAGTATTACAGTTAATTACAATTAAACAGTTAACTATAGCTTTGTTTGTTTTTTACAGTGTTTCATATTTATAGAAAATTAAGATGTTAGGAATATAACACAAAGTACATGGGCACGTATGGTATATATATATATATATATATATATATATATATATATATATATATAGCATAAGCATTTTCGAGTTTATTGCGAGAGGTGAATGCACTTCAAAGAAAAAGTAAAAAGAATACATGTGGACGTATTTACATGTACGTAACTATGTACGTAAGCATGATCATCAGGAGACATGTACGAATGCACAAAGTATTGTACACATATCGGTACGTAACACAATAGGTTGTGTGCGTAATATAGACACGAGTAAACATGGAATGATAGGTTGATAGGGCATCAGTAGACAATAGGTAGGAGAATAAGTAATGAAATTAATAAAGGATAACGGTCAAGATAAGATATGGACGTGTGGATGAATATGGTCGAACAATAATATTTATACTACATAACACCAGACTGGACACAACATATAAATAATGACTTATAGAGAATGGAGTTTTTATTATTATTAAAGAATTTTCCATACATTGAATACGGAAGATGTTCTCATACTAAACACGTGATTCAGATTTCAAGGTATGGAAAACGTGAAGGAAATTAAGTTACTTTTATGATGTTATAGTTATTTACTTTGTACGTACCGTATAAGTCATTATTGGGAGAAATTAAAGGAGACAAATTAGAGAGACACAGTTAAGGGACATTCTCTTCTCACAGCTAACTTCTAATGACACAAACATGAATACTGCTCAACCATAGAAATGGTAGGTTTCATGGTTGTGACACTGAAAAAAAAAATGGAAAGCAAAAAATCGAAATTCTATCCAAACCCGCTCAGGCGATTTTGGTTTCTCATGTAAAAATGAACATTCAAACATAAAAACCATACAAACATAAGTACTGTATGAAGACAATGAATATAAGGATCCATATAAGGATTATATAGGAATTATTCATTGTTAATTTTTACGTATATATAGTAGTGGTGGACCGGATATCCGCATTATTTTTAACATCCGCATCCGCACTTCTGACTGCGGATGTTATGCGAATATTACCTCTAATAAATTATGCAATTTACAATTAAATTAGCTTATAAAGTAGCTTATAAGTCCCAGTCATGCACATTTCGTGTAAAGTATTAATTATTAATGAACAAACAAACATACAAACCTCAAAATATAAATACCTGGTAACAGAAAATTGAATGAAACTTGTTTCATTGAAATTTCTGTGGCTGAAACTCTTGAGAAAGTTATTATTTTTATCATAATGAAAACATTAATATTAATTTTAATTCTTATGCATTGCCTGCCATAATAGTAATATCACGAAATTTGAAAAATTATGTCATATATTCATAATTCTATATCATATTGATAGATTAATTAAATATCCGCATCCGCAGATGTTGAAAAACTGACATCCAGTCCACCACTAATATATAGTAAGGAATAGGAGGACTAGAAGGCGGTACATGATTGTTAGTCAGACGTTTCGGAAATTCGATTTCCATCATCATTGCTAAGAATTAAAAAATAAAAAAAGTGTACAAATATAGTAAGAGGTTTTATACCAAAATATTTGTACAGTCCTATGATAATAATTTAAAGTTAAAATTATATAAAATGTATAGAGGTAAGAACTGTAGTCGTTGAGGGTAGGTTTTGTACTAATGGATTGATTGATTATGTTTAATGGTGCACCAATCCAGTGGGTTATTAACACAGGGATTTTGTACTAAGGATATATAGGGATTCGAGGATGCGGAGGTCGGTTGATTGGTATGCTGAATTGATAATTTTGAAATTGGTGGGGAACAGTGGGTGATTGTGGAGGTGTCAATGATCTCTTATTGATGATTTCGTTGGTTTATTTAAAGGTTGTGATGTTCGGGTAGAAATGACACGATGTTCGTCCACTTTTGTTTGATGTTGGCGAATGGTGCTGCCAATATATTCGTATTGCAATGAGTACAAATGAAAGAGTAGATAGTGGATGAGACAAGGGGCTGGGTTTTATTTCTTTATGGTTGAGATACGAATTAATGCTATTATTAATGGTGAATATAAATTGATGACTAAATTGAGGATAAAGTGGGGTGAGTAGGTGCCGAAGTTCTGATTGTATTTTGTAACTAATATAGTCGTAGTAGGGAAAATAAAAGTAATGCAGTGGCGTACTAAAGGGGGTGCGAGGGGGCGGTCCGCCCCGGGTGACAGCCAGGAGGGGGGTGCCATCTGGAAAGTTGAAATATCAGTACAAGTTTTCAAACCAAATGAAAAATTCACCAAAGTAAGAAATTTTTTTTTAAATATTCAAACTATTATAACGGCTTAATGTTAATTTCCACTATAAAATAAATTTTTATTTTTATTGGCAATACAAAATTTACCAACGAAAAATTAAATATTTGATAAAAATTACATCGAAAGGCGAACGTTTCTTGACGTTTTAGTCACCAGTTTGTTGAGCATAACCAGCTGGCTGCAACTGACATTCCAAGTCTTGTTCACTTGACACTGTGACTCCACATACATGAGGTATGTTTCATTAAATAATTATGATAAAGCATAAAGTGCTGGTGTTTATAACAATATCATGGTACTTATACCAGTGTCCAGTAATTTTTGACAATGTGGTATTACAGTAATGTTTAAGTGTTTATAAATGCATCGTGGTGATGTTATAATACCCGGTAAATGCATTGTGGAGAGGGCCATTCATTACACTGGTATGCATATGAAATTTTTTGTCTGCTGTGAGGGTTTTTTCAACTCATATTATATAATTCGACCATGCTGAATTCGAAAATGACATTGGTTTTCCTCAATCAGGTCAGGTTTTTTCTCTATTGGCCATTTATTATAAGTCCAATTTTATCCCCAAATTTATTGATTTTTTAGCTTAAACACTGTAGATACGAGTAATATTATAAGAACACTCGTGAAAAATGAAAACATTGTGTGAATAAATACTTTTATTCATACAATGAATATGGAAAAAGTTTATTGAGGAAGGAATGAAGTTTTTTTGGCTTTCCGTCTGTTTTTCTTCAGGCACGTCTCGCTTCAAACACCAGCAATAGTCCGCCAGCATATTGATATCCCAGTTTCCCTGGTACCTCTCTTCCATTATTTTGATATCTTGGTGAAATCGTTCACCCTGTTCCTCACTATAATCCCCGCAATTTTCAGGAAAATAGTCCAAGTGGGACCACAAAAAGTGCATTTTTATGGACATGCGCGACCCATGAGCTTTGAAAGCTTCCATCAAGTTTTCGACAACGGACTCGTATTCTGGACTTCTACGCTTGCCAAGAAAATCAGTGTCAACTGATTTGAATGCCTGCCAGGCATTCTTCTCAGTTGGAGTCATTGCGTTTTCGAACTGAGTATCCTTGATCAAAGTTCGAATTTGAGGACCATCAAAAACCCCAGCATTTAGTTTAGCATCAGATATATGAGGAAATTTACTCTCGAGATATCGGAATGCTGAACCCTCCTTATTCATTGATTTGATGAAATTTTTCATCAAGCCCAGCTTAATATGAAGTGGTGGGAGCAAAATTTTTGTTGGTGGTACAAGGGGCACTGAAACGACATTATGCGACCCAGGTTCAAAATTCTCTCTGGATGCCCATTCACGCTGTGCATAGTGCTTCTCATCCGCTCGGCTATCCCATTTGCAGAGGAAACATGGGTATTTCGTGTATCCCCCTTGCATTCCCAATACAAATGCCACAATCTGAAAAAAAATGAAAATATTTAAAGAATTTAGAGAATTTAGAGAATTTGTTCTATCACAGATAAAAAAATCTATGCATTGGACTGTATCACTTCTGTGGGGAAGTTAAGTGTTCTTATACGCTCTCAAATAACCTTTGGAAAAACAACATAGTCAATAGCAATAGTTTACTTATGATATTAGTATTACCTTCAAATCTCCACAGATCCTCCAGTTATGTTGGTCGTATACGAGAGCATCCAGTAAAATTTTCATGTTATCGTAGCTCTCAGTAAGTTGTACGGAATGTGCTACAGGGACTGATGCAACCCTATTCCCAATGTTGAGAAGTACCGCTTTCAAACTTCGTTTAGACGAGTCTATAAATAGCCTCCATTCTGATGCGTTATATGGCAGGCCCAAGGATTCGATTAGCCCCTCAACATTGCAGTAGTACACTAAGGAAGAGGTATTTTCGTGCACTGCAAAAAACTTGCGGAATCCTTCCTCTCGTTTCCTATACCAGAAGAATGTTGTTCCCGGAGCCAGCAAGTTGTCCTCTCGAAGTCGTGAGCCCAAGATCTCGGCAGCTAATTTGGAAAGTCCTAAATCCCTGGTAAGATCATTAAGTTTGGCCTGGTTGAGAGGCCTCGGCTCATTTGAAGCGGTATTTTGAGGTATATACGACTGGGACTGGTCATGGCATTGGTCATTGATTCATCATCAGAATCATCGAAGTCCAGGGTTTGAGGTGGGTCGGGTATTGGAATTCCAGGACCATGGGGTACAGGTCTCATAGCAGAAGGAATGTCAGGGTATACAACAATGTGTTTATTCTTCTTGTTAACTCCTGAAAATAGAAACACAGAAACATGGATATAAAACTTGCATATGAAATAGAAGAAGCATTCAGACAGTGGCGGCTCGTGAGGGAAGGCTGCGGTCTGTAAGATATGAAATAGGTCGATGGAGTCTGTATATTTTCTTTCTTTTTCATTCATATTGTCCCTTCGGGGACAATATGAATGAAAAAGAAAGAAAATATACAATCATTGTATATGTAAATGTAACTTGTATAACAATATGTATGTGTAAATGTATTTTCTATGACAATATGTATATGTAAATGTATGATTACCATTATGGTGAATATTATGATATATATGGTGAATATTACATTATGGTGAATATTATGTCAAGTTTCATACGAGGATTTCAAAATATTTAAGAAAAATAAATTTATAAGCCCACCTTGGAGGTTTGTCATGCAGAAATAGCAATCTGTCACGTGATCCTTTCCTTCTCTCCAAATCATGGGAATTCCAAAAGGCAAAGATTTCGCTCTGCCTTTGCTCCATCTTCTCAAATTTTCAATGCACGTCTTGCAGCACATATGAGGGGCGAAATTTTTGTCCTGGTCCCCTAGCTTAATTCCAAAGTATGCTCTATACATTGTCTTCACAAATTTAGTGATTTGGGACTGGTTATTTGGCATGGTAACCGTCCCACATATGTAGCAGAATCTATTGGGATCATTTTTACACGCTCTATTCATTATGAAATATTTTATCTATATGCCTGGAAAGTAAAAAAAGATATTATACAAGTGAAACAAGTGATGATAGATGTTACTGTTCCAATTCCGCTTTGACAAAATCACGAAAAATTCTATTTTACTTATGAGGCCATAGCCGGATAACCTGAGCTAATTGAGAAAAACGGATTGCAGATTCGAAATCAGCAGGAAAACACTCTATAAGAATCACTTACAAAACCCTTGACAGCAAAATTGATGCATACCAGTGTTATCACTGCCCAAGAAAAAAACGTTTTTGCTGCTAATTTAATTCTAAGACCTGTTTCTGGATAATATTGATGTGCTGATTTAAAAAATCACCTTAGATTTTGTCCATCACATCAAGTTTTCGTGCAATACAATATGCCTATTTTGGGTGATCCATGAAGGGCGCTTATCAAAATTGATGATTTTTGAGGCCTGTTAACAACTGTTTTGCTGTTAAAATTTTATCTGTGGAATATGCAAATCTGTGCATTAAATCTAAAGGTCATGTACAACATATTAAAATCTTGGGTATCTGTGATTTCCCCAGGTGTGAGCGTGACGTCATGATCTGAGAGAGATTTCCCATTGGGGAGTGAAAGCAGCCGGTTCCGCTAGTGACGTTACTTGTAAACTTTCAGCAGTTGGGTTGCAACATGAGCATTAAAGTTCACTATCTCAACAGTCATCTGGATAAATTTCCAGAAAATCTTGGTGATGTTAGTGAAGAGCAAGGTGAAAGGTTCCACCAAGATATCAAAGTGATGGAAGAACGATACCAAGGAAGATGGGATACCCATATGATGGCTGACTACTGCTGGAGCCTGCAAAGAGATTGTCTTGACATCTCTCATTCTACTAAGTCCTATAAGAGAAAATTTATCAGCACTGAAAAGTAAGAAAACAAGAAAAAGACAATGTTAAGAAAACTGGTCCCGTGCTTGCTTTAATATGGATTCATTTTTTGCTTATTCAAACACTTTTAATCACTTTATGTGTCAATATTACCATTGTATATTAAAGTTCACTCCCTGCACAATTGTTTACTTTTCCATGCTGATTCTGAGTATGTAAAAACTTATTTTTTGAAAAGAAAAAAAATTGGGCATAACCCTGCCAAAATGCGATATCTCCAAAATATCCGTATTTGATTGCTCGAAAACCTGACGTGATAAAAAACTAAGGTGATTTTTGAAATCAGCACACCAAAGTTACCTAAAACAGGTGTTAGAATTAAATCAGCAAAATTGGTGTTGGGCAGTGTTATGCAACTACAAAGTGTGAGGAAATGGACATTTCTATGGAGAGAAGAGGGAGAGTAAAGCTTCGAAAAAGGTGCCAGGAGAGATGGCAAAGGATGCTGGTCTCATTGCCTGAGGAAGTAAAAAGGGCTATGTTTGAATGTCTTGATCGCTTTCATCAAGAATTGGAGATTCGTTCTAAGGCAATGGATCAAATTCTGTCAATCTTCGCTGTTATTCAGCCATACACTTTGGTTGTTGCAACAGAAGAAGAACTTCGGAAGTATATTCCAAATTTGACTGAGAGTTTCGATGAATTCTCTGAAGAAGATATCATTGTGGAAATTGGACGACTTCGGAGGCATTTGGAAGCTGCCGCAATCAGCGTTGAAGAGGCAAAGAAATGGACAGCATTGCAGTTTCTGGAGTTTATCGTGAAATGGGATTTTTGTGAATCTTTGCCAAGCTTGTCACTGTGTTTGAGATTCTTTTTGACTGTCTGTGTGTCTATTGCTTCATGTGAAAGAAGTTTTTCCAAATTGAAATTGATAAAAAATTTCTTTCGCTCGACCATGAGTCAGACAAGATTGACAAATCTGGCTTTACTTTCAATTGAACATGAATATGCAAAGAAGGTGAATTTTGATGAGGTCATTGATCAATTTGCAGAAATTAAGGCTCGAAAGCAGAGACTGTGAATCCTCTCTATTTACCTTTGAATAATAGGCTGAGCGTTGAGGCTGGATTTCCTGTGTTTTTTGTATAAAAAAAATGCAGTATTACCTGTTTACTGAATTTTTAATGTCCTGCATTTTTCTTATTTCCAATTTGCTTATGACAGTAGTGTACTGTTTAAAAATCTACTTGGAAACATAATATATTTTTCTGTGTGTTAAATTTTAAAATTATTTATGGGGGGTGCCAAAGGAAGGATCCGCCCCAGGTGCCAAATACTTTAGGTACGCCCCTGTTCCTCTGGCAGGAATTTCTCCTAAAACGAGCATAGTTGTTTCAGCTACCTCTTTGTAATCATCCCTGGGAAGGCTCTGGTTATCTTTGAGCAAATCTGTCATAAAATCTATGACGCATTTTTCAGGTCCTTGTGATGTCTGTCATTGATAGATAGCTGTTTGAAGGGTTGTTTAGCATCTAGCTTCTCCCATATAACATCTCTGAAGGTCTTGAAAGATTCGTTTTCGGGTGAAGTAGATTTTCCAAATACCTTTAGATACACTGCTGACAAAACTCGTTCTGCCATATGGTGGCGTCAAGCGAGCCATAATAAATTTTTTCCAAAGAGGTTTTCCAGTACTTTACAAGCCCCTTTTATCCAGCCAGTATTGGATGAAGTAGTATCGAATACCATTCCGTAAAACTTATCCTGTAATTTCCATTCTTGGATTGTGCTAAAAACAATACAAGCTTGTGTCGATCCAGTCGAGACACCGA
The DNA here is from genome assembly GCA_023014485.1 of Bathynomus jamesi. Classification (NCBI taxonomy): domain Eukaryota; kingdom Metazoa; phylum Arthropoda; class Malacostraca; order Isopoda; family Cirolanidae; genus Bathynomus; species Bathynomus jamesi. The sequence goes on along the minus strand of JAJOZX010000365.1, from coordinate 483,878 downwards.
TATTGGGTATCGAGAGAAGTTTCCCAACATTCTCTCCCGATATAAGTATTGCCAATCGATCCTGCTTTCCTCCTGAAACATTCAGTATCATTTTTCTGTCCCAGTGGACTACACAATATTGGGGTGGGTTGAACGACTCTTTAATAGTGTCAGCAGTAGCTTTCCTCGACTTCTTCGCAGCTCGCGCAGAAGTACTTTTCGATAATGACATCTCTTTTAAATCTAGCCCACATTCAGCTGCTACCACAGATGCAAATGTCGAGCGTTGTCCGAATGATAGTCCTAAATGATCAGCTGTATTAGACATTAATGCTGACTCTAGTAACTTAGAACGTTTTGATGGGCCTTGGTTCGGAGTAAAATCATCTTCACCATTCGCTCTTTTTCTTTCAATTTTCTTCGTTCTTCACCTTCTATTCTCGCAGTCTTTATGATCAGTTTGGCTACATAAGCTTTATCGATTGGACCCAGAGAATATATTCTAGCACTTCGCTGATTTTCCAAAAAGCGAAGATCCTCATTCTTCTGTTGTACGTATAGTTCTCAATGTATCATTTTGGATCTCATTACATACATTTTCAGTTGATATATCAAATAAGTTATCTAAACGAGACAGAAAAGATGTTTTTTGGGTTTCATAACATTTCTTCTTTATATTTTTACCCAACTTCTCATGCTCTTTATCAAATCCCACAGTATTTTTTTAGGTCCTTTCTGCTTTCTAACGGGTTTTGATGGTATGCTAGCCATAATCCACACCTTTTCTACCTTATCTAATACTCTCAAAATATTTTCTTCCTTTGACACATTGTCGCTTTTCATTTGATCCCTTCTCAAGAAGAAAAAGTGACTGAGAACTTCCCTATTCGTTGGAAGCATGCTTCCTTCTCTTGCGCATATGTCTTCCACTAACTTTCCCAATAAAGAATCATATTTTCTTAAGTCTGTTCTTAATATTGGCTTACTGTTAGCCATTACTATTGACTAATTTTAATAAACTATGAAATTAAGCAAATCTATAATAGAATTCTGAAAGAAAAGCAAATTTATCCTACATTTGGTTATATTTGCATACTTTTTGTAGATAAAATCCGGAAATACTGTAAATAAATGTTATAGAAATGAAAACAGAGGGAAAAATTTCATAAGGTCCATTCAAATATCAACACCGTATACAACTAAAATAGTTTTAAAGCGTTTACAATAAGAGGATACTGTTATTCTCTACATTTTGGTAGCAAAATTTTTGAAATACGATGAATAGTAAGGAAACTATGACCAAAAATATCTCCAAAAATCACCATTTTTTGTGTGAATAGGGGACTTATTTTTCAAATGGGGGGGCGGGGACCCTAAATATTACCCGATTGTCTTGTTTTTGGTTTATTCATGGTTTTTGGTCACTTTGTCAATATAAGAGGTAAGCACCATAACTTTAAAAAAAAGAAGTCCAAAAGTGACACACCCTATTGTGCACGCGGGTAGAGTATGTGGCATATATACAGGGCGTCCCAAAAACATGTATACACACTTTAACAGCTGATAGCTCAATTGATGTTTCTTTCTTTCCAAGTTAAACCCATTAGAATTAATAATGGCAGTCAGACTAAGCTTTGAACAAAGGAAATTCATTCTAAAATGCTACTGGAAGTGTGAAAACGCAGTTGAAGTGCAAAGACAGTTTAGGAGGGAGTTTCAAACAGATCCACCAACGCGACTTACCATCACTCGAATTAGAGATAAGTTTGAAGCCGATGGAACTGTTCAGAATGTCCACAAGAAGCGTTCCGGAAGACCACGGACATCGACAAGCCCCACAAAGCAAGAAAGAGTACTGGAAACGTATCACCAAAGTCCAAGAAAATCTGTGCGGCAAGCGAGTCGTGAGGTAGGAATTTCAGAATCGTCTGTCCAACGCATTTTGAAGCGCTGTCAATGGAAAAGTTACATTCCAAGATTAGTCCATGCTATTAATGAAGATGATCCGGACCGAAGAGTGGAGTATTGCGAGTGGTACTTGGCACGATGTGGATGTGGATTGGACGAAGGGGTTTCGTAGAATACCCTCCGCGTTCACCAGACCTCACACCACTAGACTTTTTTTTATGGGGATACTTAAAAAACAAAGTCTACGCTATAAAACCTGCAACAGTCGCTGAATTGAGAGCAGCCATTGAACGAGAATGCACACAAATACCAAACGAAATGTTTCGTGATGTTTGCGATTCCATTGCTTCGCGTTATCAGCAGTGCCTGGACCAGAACGGACGTAAGTTTGAAAACAGGCGTTGACAAAACAATTAAATAATGTCTGTAGATTCTATTACATTTTGAAAATGAAATGTATTTTAATAACACTGCCTTTATAAGTATTTAAAGTGTGTATACATTTTTTGGGGACGCCCTGTATATATATATATATATATATGAGGTAGAGATATATTATGTTAGGGCTTACATGCATTAATTAATTTAAAAATGCATAGTGCCTAAAACTGTGTTGTAATTAATTTAAAATGTAATGATAATTAAAACTGTATAGTGTTTAAGAATATATACTTTTCAACCATTCCGCGCGATGATTCTTCATTTCACGAAGGTCAAGCTTGCCGCCCCTCCTCTCGAGTTGGCCTAGTGAAGTAGTGAGTTGGTTTATTGTACTCTCCACCTCACATAGCCAGGTACGCCCGGCTCATCGGGGATTGTTCTGAGCCAGTCGTCTAGTCTTCTTTCGAAGATGTCCACTGTGACCCCACTCGTGTTCCTTATGTCTTTGGGCAGCTGATTAAACAGTTTTGGTCCTCTCACAACAAAACTATTTTCTTTCAGGGGTTAAGGATGTTCCCTGTCTAGCCTTTAATTTGGGAACACGACAAACTCTTTCATACTTTCTGCAGTAATATATACGGACAGCAACTCTGAGTGAATTATAAACGTGGTTCTAGCAGAACTCTAAATTTGCTGTACAACAGGTCTTTTAAACTCTCACATAAATTACCCGCGAGATGCTCAGCTTCGCAAATGTTTGCTACCAGCAATGTCCCGAGCTTCCCGGAGGTAACGTGTTCAATACGGTCTAATGCAAAGAATTAAAAAATCAACCAAACCGATTAATTATCCAAGCTATCCATGAGTCCTGCCGTTTATCCTCTAAGCTATGGACTTCTTGGTACGAAAACGTCTGTCTGTAGCTCCATTTAACTTCGACATTACTGTATTATTTCTAATCAATCGTATATAATTTTATCCTAAGTATATGAACTGTCATTGTATTAATAATATTTGTCATATGGACTAAAGTCTGCCAATAAACCTTCTCATTTTCATTTTCAAAACAAAGTTGGTCTCAATTAATAATGGAATACTAATAAAATTCTAGGATTAATGTACATTACTATTTATTCATCATTTCTCGTGTATAATCAAGGATTAAAGATACATTATTCGTGATTGTGCATCTCTTATCTCTCGTGTCTAATACTGATTTCTTTGTGTTGTATTGATATAATACCTTCAATAATTACTTTGCATTTGTTATATCGATGATGATAATTTAAGATTAATACATACCCTAATAATTCTTATTCATGATTTATGTATTATTAGTTAATAATAATTGTTTTATTTTAATTAAGAGCCCAGTAAAGCCTAAAGCTTCAGGGCCAAATTAAACAATAAATAGTCCAGTCTTCCTTTTCTACTTTCCACTGTCTGGGGAGTTATAGGGTTCAGAGTAAGATTAGGGACTAGTTTTCCCATTATTTTCCAAGTGTAAATAATGGTGTATCTCTCTTTTCTCCTTTCCAGTGAATATAGGTTAAATTTCCGTAACCTTTCCAAGTAGTTTAGTTCTTTGCACCCCTTGATCTTGGCTATGAAGCTTCTCTGAATCCCGTCTAGTTGTCTAATGTCTTCTTTTCTATATGGGGATGTTAGGACCGAGCACTATTCCAATTTGGGTATGATCAGTGTTTTCAGTAGAAGAATCATTATATTCCTATCCCTTCGTTTAAAGGTTCTCAGTATCTGCCCAGTTACTCTCTTTGCTCCGCTTACTGCTATCTTATTTTGTGTTTCAAATTTCTCATCATCACTCATTACAACCCCTAAGTCTTTTGCTTCAGAATTTCTCTGAATTTCCTGTCCATTTGCGGTATAATATTCCATGAATTTTAGGTCTTCTCTTTTTCCGTACCGTAACAGCTGAAATTTCTCGGTGTTAATCTTCATATTGTTGTCTTCTATCCAGTTGCAGATTCTGTTCATGTCTGTTTGTAGCGATCCTATATCTTCTGGGTTTCTTATTTTTCTACTGATTTTTGTTTCGTCGGCAAAGGATGTTACTGTGCTGTCTCTGGTAACGTCTTCATCTATGTCAGTTAGCATGATTATGAATAGTAGTGGAGCTAATACTATTCCTTGTGGTACTGAGCTCAGGACCTCTGATTCTGATGAAGATACTCCTTGTACTGTAATGACTTGCCGCTACTCACTAAGGAAATTAATTATACTGGGTGATCCAGATAAATGGGACCCATAAAAAAAAGCCAAATATTCTTAATATTTAATTCCTTTCATAAAAACTATATATCATTCGAAAGAGTAGAGTTACAAGTTTATTATGAAATATTTATTTTTTAAAATGACGCCTTTCAAATGTGCTCCATTAGTTGCCAAGCATTCCAGTGTTCTCGCTTGTAAGTTCTGCATCACTTTTGCAAGAGTGTGCGGTGGTATGGCCTGTATCTCATTTGTGATGGCGGCCTTCAATTCTTGCAAGGTCGTTGGGTTATTTCTGTAGACCCTACTCTTTAAATATCCCCAGAGATAATAATCTAAGGGAGAAAAATCCGGAGACCTTGCGGGCCATTCAACGTCTCCAAATCTTGAGATTAACTCGCCTGGAAACGTTTGACGCAAAACTGCCATGCAGTTCCTCGTGGTATGGCAGGTAGCTCCGTCTTGGAACCAGTGGTTTTCTAGACAAAGATCTCTTAATTTAGGAATAAGGAAATCGGTCAACATTTTTTCGTAGCGATCACCATTTACAGTGACCGTGTTTCCGGTGGAATCCTCGAAAAAGTACGGCCCTATGATCTGAGATGCAGTAAGACCACACCAAACAGTTACACGCTGACTATGCAACGGGACTTCGGTAGTATTCAATGGATTTTCTGTTGCCCAGAAACGACAATTTTGTTTGTTTACAGTTCCATTCAAGTGAAAATGGGCTTCGTCTGACATAATCAAAGTTGCTAGAAAATTGGTGGTCATTTACCTTCTGTTGGATCCATTGACAGAATTTTCGTCTTCGTGCGAAATCTCCATCGTTTAGTTGTTGCACTGTTTGAATTTTATATGGGAAGAGCATTAAATTTTGCTTGAATATACGGTGTGTTGTTCCATATCCAACTCCTAACAGCTGAGAAGCACGTCTGATGCTTATGTTAGGATTATCCTGTACAATTTCATGAGTTCTGTTAATGATCTCGTCTATCCTTGTTGTGCGCACTCTTCCAGTTGGTTTTCTTTTTCCAATGCTGCCAGTTAGGGAAAAATTTCTGACACACCGACGGATTACTTTCTTAGAAGGTGATTTTGACATCTGAAAATTTGTCTTGAAAGATCTTTGAGCTGAAACTACACTTCTTCCATGCTCATAATATTGCTCAGTTATGAAACGCAGCTGTTCCACAGTCCATGCAGTCATCTTGAAGTGTTAGTTTAACTAACACTTTTATTTTGTTTTGTATCTTATCTTGTCTTGTATTGTCAAAACCTATACAATCCTGTACAAACTTGTAACTATCCTCTTTCGAATGATGTGTATGATTTTATAAAAGGACTTATACTTTAAGAGTTACAGGGGTTTCTTTTGGGTCCCATTTCTCTGGATCACCCTTTATATCCATTTTCCTACTTTTCCTGTTATTCCCATATACTTCAGTTTATGTATTATGATTCCGTGGTCACACTTCTCGAACGGTTTGGCAAAGTCTATGTATATTACATCATAGTTTTATTACTTTCAAGTGCATCAATAATGTTGTTGTAGTGTTCCATTAGTTGTGATAGGCATGATCTGCCTGACCGAAACCCATGTTGGTTATCATTTAATTTTTTCCGAGTTTCCGAAAAGTCATAGATTTTCTGTCGAAGTATCCTTTCAAATATTTTAGTGAGATGAGATGTAAACGACACTGGCCTATAGTTTTTGGCTTCGGATCGATCTCCTCCATTATATATTGGGACTATGTTCGCGCTCTTCAGGATGCCCGGTGTTTGTTCCGTGTCTAGTGATCGTCTCCATATCCAATATAGGTGCTCAGCAATTGCATTCTTGCAGTTTTTGATCAGTGTGGCATTCCATTTGTCCAGTCCTGCCGCTGAGTGTGCTTTTAGTTCCCCTATAGCTTGTGTAATATCATTTGTCGTATTCGAAGTCCGTTATACTTTCCCCTTGTAGTTCTGCAAAGAACGCGTTTTTATCGCATATCAGTTTGTCAGTTTTTGGGATACTAAAAGAAAGTGGTTGGTAGATAAATGGGTACCTAGGTGGCCTAGTGGTTAAGACGCTGGGCTGCTGATGGGGCGTGGTTCGGATTCCACGTTAAACTGTAAGTCTAAGGTAGAGTGAAAAGCTTGACCTTCGTCAGAATGAACAATTCGGGCGGAAGCTAACCAAAGGTACCAAAGGTATATGTATATATATATATATATATATGCACTAGAATCACAAAATAACACGTGACCTTATTAATAAGCAAACAACCACAAGGAAAAGGAAACACAAAGTCCGAGCGCTTTCGTGATATATTCACATTATCACGAAAGCGCTCGGACTTTGTGTTTCCTTTTCCTTGTGGTTGTTTGCTATATATATATATATATATATATATATGCTATGTAGACTGTAAAATGTATCAATAAACAATTTTTTTATAGTCTTCTTACCCTATTCAACTAATACGGAAAAGACTTAAAAAATAAGCGACTTGCATTCGTTCATCGACGACCACCGCCTAGTTCTAGATCGTGTTCGAAAAGTCCCGTCACCCTCTACAAAATGTATATATTGTAATACCAATTTTATTTTTGTGTGATTAATTGTATTTATATGTGGCAGGTGTAATTTAAGAAACAAATCACTAGCAACAATTACTTTAATTACAGTAAATACAGTTACTAATTACTAAATGACGAGCGGTATGGTTTCATGTCGAGATCTTTTGTCATGTGATCTCTCATTTTGGACATGGGGACTGCAAATTCTTTTGATCGTTTCCGAAGTGACTTTTACGGTGAATGAGCCACCAATGCAATCACACCTTCACATTGTTTTGCTCGCGTTGTTGGTCTTCCCGACCGTGGTCTGTCCTTGATGGAGCCAGTTTCAAACAGCTTTTTCTCCCAGCGTAATACCGTTTTGTTTGGTGGTGCAGCCTTATTGAATCTTGTGTTGAAATCATTCTGGATATCATGCATTGTTTTGCCAGTATGTGACCTTTCATGAGCCCATGTGCTCATCACTATCCTTTCCTCCAGAGTGTGAGTGGCCTGGTCTGCCATTGTTCACACAACTCTAATACTTGGAAAAGAAAAAAAATGTCAATGAATCACATATAAATTCAATTAATCACACAAAAATAAAGTTGATATTGCAATATGTACATTTTGTAGGGGGTGACGGGACTTTTCGAACACCCTGTACTGCAGTGTTATATTTATTAAAGGGCCTATTTGGCAAATATATTAAGAGTGCAACAGGTAAATGAGTATCTGTCCAGCTTTACCAGCCGACTTTTCACTGACACAACCTTAAGGATTGATGAAATACTTGCCGGTTGGAGTTTATTTAAGGATTTATTTAAGGATTTTAAGCCTTTAGGGCAGAGGTTTTCAACCTTTTTTTATGCCGCCACACTAACCTACTTACCTTGGCTTGTGCGACACCTCTGGTGTTTAATCCTCAGTTACTCAAGTGGGGTCATTGTGACCCAAGAAAATATTCAATAAACAATTTTATACGAATGGCAACACTTGTAATAACCACACCCACAGTACCTTCCACACTCATCGAGTTGTTTATATTTCAGTGTTAATCATTTGCTTACTGCGCCTGGTTCTGTGTGTTTATTAGTAGACGTTGACCCCACGTGACCATTTGCGTTTTGCTTTCTGCTGAATTCTGACCCCAGGGCCATCTAGAGGGCGATGTAAAATATGCCACGAAATACGGACAACAAACATTCAACGAGATGCTCAAGGTGTAATGCATTCATTTGCAAGTTGCATATGTGTATCAAATGTAGTGATTGTAATGATCTAGAGAGTTATGAAAATGAAAATTAAAATGATACGATATGATATATGTTTGATTGATTTGTTTTCAATATAATTGATTTTTTGGATTTTTTTAATATTAATGGCTTTATTAACCTAATTTGACATTATTACATCTGACAAGAAAATAAAATTTGAAATAAAATAAATATATATAAACAAGGGGGTCACATTGACCCCACGCGGCTATTTATGTTTTAATACCCAACGCAAGTAACTCAGGGTTAATGTAAAAACATTATAAAACCCCTTATTGCGGCAAATGTATGTAGCAATGTATACAGTTATACAATATACTAAGAGTAAGAACTTTACAAAGACTATCGATAGCGGACTATATGAAATAAGGTACCTTGGCTTAATGTGAAAATTGAGCTTGGTGAGAGTCACATTCTTCTTTAATATTCGGGCGAATAGTTGACAAAGCAACGTGCATTTCTTCACTAACAGCTCTCAGTCGTTCTCTTTTATTTGTTTTAATATTCGTTAATGAAGAAAAGCTAACTTTATATAGATAAGTAGTTCAAAATTGCAAAAGGATCGAAAGAGCTCTTTTAGTCAAGCTGGGGTACTGCGTTTTAATTCCAATCCAGAAACTATCGAGTTCGACTTCAGCATGTTTTAATTTCAAGCGACGATTATTCCTCAGCTCAATAAGTTCCTCTTCTTCTGTTTGAGACATATCACATACGTCAGATTTGATAAATGGGTTCCGAATCCGATCATAATTTTCAATGGACAAATCTGGAAAATAATAGTTAAATTTTTTCGCCAACATTTCCAAATGATTAGAAATTAATTCGTTCATTTCACTGCAGTTATTATTGCAGATGTTTTAGGAAACATACTAGAATTCCCGCTCTTTATTTGTTTCATCCAAAGTTGAGTTCTCTCTTTTAGAGCAATGAGTTTGTCTGTTGAGGTAGGGATATTTTCTTTTCTTCTCTCCCTTGTATATTGGTATTCACTTTGTTCAAAATTTCAAATATATCAGCTAAGCAACCTAATTTTGAACACCGAAACGTGTCTTGTAACAATTCACAGAACTCTGTTTTACTTTCACGCTCAAATAATTCCAACATTTCATCTTTCAATTCATAAATACGACATAATACTCGACCTCTAGACAACCATCACACTTCAGTATGGAGTAGGTGGTTTCTGAATTTAGACCTCCATCTCTTTACAAACTTTCGAAAATATATGTGACCTAAGTGGCCTACTCTTAATAAAGTTTATCATCTTAAAACAACATCCATAACATCTTGCAGATCCTGTCCTATGGTTTTTGAACTAATGCCTCACGATGTTAAAAACAATGAACAAAATTTTAGCATTTTGCTGTTTTGCCAATGATACAAAACCATGTAAACGACCTGTCATCGATGAAGCTCCACCTGTGAATATTCCAACGCAATTTGTCCTACAAAATAAAGGGTACAAACAAGTCGAACAGATAACACCAATCCCAAAAGTCAGGGATGTTGGATTAATAATGTCATCGGATGCCAAATTCAGAGAACATTATAACATTCAAGTTACAACTGGGAAAATAATGGCAATGATCTGCAGGAGCTTCCACAACAGAAAAGCAAACATTATGCTAAAATTATGGAAAAGTTAAGCCCATTCAGAAAACTATACATTGCAAACATAGAAGCCATACAGAGGACTTTTACGGCTTAGATAGTGGAAACGATCCTACAGTCCCTTCCCTCCCTGGAAAGACGACGTGAGCGATTAGAAATGAAATAGAAACAGTCCGAATTGCAGTGGGACAGACGGATATAAAAACGAGGCAGGAAAATACAATCAGAATACGAGACCGAAGACTCTTCAACGTGTTACCAACAGTACTAAGAAATTTCCAACACACTAACCTGAATAATTTCGAAAACTAGCTGGACAGGTTGTTGTATAAAGTTTCTGGTAGGGCAGGAAGAGAGCGGAAACGAACTCTACTAAATCCTGCAGATAAGGTAGGATGCTGCAGAGGAGTCGACCACAAGTCAATCCTGAACCGTCGCTAGAAGCCATCATAAAATATCATAAGTAAAGAGGAGACTGTAGGCACCAGTCGACAAGGGAAGTACTGTGGGGGGAACGTAAGTAGAAGACGGAGTGCTGAAACTCCCGTTTCTCCTGTCACTCTGCTCTTCAGCTGATCTTTTACCATGCCTCATCTATCCTGTGAGCGGTCCGACATGCTCTCAAACAAACACTTCTCTCCCTATTCTTCACTACACATACATGCATCTTACACACTACACAATTTCTCCAAAATTAAAAAAAAAGTCAAGGACTTCAAGAGCGTAGCAGTCCTCTGGGAATGGGATCATAAATGTCCCCCACTTCTGGCTCCCCCGCTGCCGATACCGGGAAAGTAGAACCTGGCAGATTCTGCTGCTGCCCATTAGAGAAGTTCTGGGCCTCTGACTGATTCACTTTTCATAAACTTCTGCAACATTCGTGGTCTTTCCTCAAATTTTCAATCTCTTGAACACCACTTCTATTTCTCAAACTCACCTTCTTCTCACTGAAACTTAGGTGTCTGGAACGACTAACAACAACCTTTTTTCTGTACCCTCTTACTTTATCTATACTCAATTTTACTACAAAGGTGGATGTTGCGTATATGTACGCAATGACCTAACTTGTTCTCGTATTTCCGAACTCGAATCTTCCGAATTTTATACCCTCTGGCTACGGCTTACATGCCAATCTCAAACTAAATACATCTGCGCTGTTTACCTTTCTCCTAATTCTACTAACTATACAAAATTCCTTGACTACCTCACTTTCAAAGTGGAATACATTCTACTCTGCTCTCATTTTGCTGAAATCTCCATTTTAGAAGATTTCAATGTGCTCCACCACCTTTGGCTATCCTCCCATTTCACTAACATCCCCGGCGAACTAGCTTACAACTTTTCTATCCTAAATGACCTAGAGCAGATTGTACAGCACCCTACTCGTATCCCCGATCGCTTGGAGATAGGGCCAACATTCTGAATTTATTTCTCACCACTCGTCCTTCTTACCCTGTTAAACGTTTTTCTCAGTTGGGCTCCTCCGATCACAATCTTATATCTGTTTTCCTATCGCTCTAATTCGGCCTTTGGATCCTCCCAAGAGGCGGCACTTTGATGCTGCTGATTGGGAGGCCCTTAGGTAGTATTTCTGATTTCCCATGGAATGATTACTGCTTCCGTAACCAGGCCCCCTACCCCGACTGTGCTGAGAGCATCTCGGAGGTGATTTGTACACGTTTGTACACGTGCATTTTGTTTCAAGCACATAATTAATAGCACCATTACTGCGTTTAAACAAACGCACAGATTTGAAGACGGATACGGCGCATACAGCGTTGAGGATACTGCTTAACGGTAACTCCAGCTCTTATTAGTATTCTGTTGATATTGATAACGATGACAAGAATTCTGGAGAGCACGTCCTGCCGAGTCAAGTACAGATACGTTTGTGAAACATTGAGTGCAGGGCGGGTCAGAAGACGCGGGTAGGTGGAGAGGTGACGGGTGGGGGAATGAGGTATACAGGTTGCATCATGAATGTTGCCATGCGTTAGTAACACGGATTCGTGTACAAAGTTGTTCCAAAATGAAAGAATCAAGGCGCATTGGCAAATTATTCGAATATTTAAAACTGTATCCCATTATAGTGTGTAGGTGATTAGAGAATTTTTCCATCTGCGATACATAAAGTAATATCGGTTTTAATGTTTTATTACACACTCCCTGGAATGCACACCAAACTTCTTCCACGACGTTCAGGGATAAATGTACTTACTATTGTATTTTCTCAAGTAAGAGCTATGCACATATAAAGTTTATTAGCACTCTGGCGATCTATTTGAGAGAAACGTGTCCATACTTTTCCTTTTTGCCAGATAAACAATACTCGTCACTAAACTCTACTAAAAATTCACAATCTCTTAGTTACAATTTTGCTGCGTACCTCATCATGATATACATGGATGTAATGGTAGAAATATTTTAAGCTATCCATAATCACAAGATTTACATTTTCCGTCGCGTGTACGCGTACTCAGTATGATGTAACATAAAGAAATACCTCTTGTCACACTATTCATCAACAAGATTCACAACCCAGATCTTCTGTTTCTCTTTTGCACGTGTTGATTCTTTCACTTCACACTGTATGTACTCTTTAACGCAACTAATCCTCAACATATTCCATTACATCGTTTGCATCACGTAAACCTGCGATGCTCTCATCAGAATATCCAGAGTATTTGGATGTCTTGCCCCTGCAGCTTCGCACGATTTAATGTAACATTAAAAGCTTCAAAGGATGGATAATTAGGATTCTTTGAACATTTCTCAACAATAGCTGAAGACTTTGTTGAATACCACTTGGGGAATGTAGAACACGCAGTATCCGCCGCGAACATTGTGAGGAATATTTAACTGACAAAAAGGGACGTCTGCACACCTGGGCTGGTTGCTCACAACTGTACATTGAGGAAAAGGCAAAGAATGATTCACCAAAGGTCCTCGTAGGTGGGGCTACGTAACACGATTTCTTATCGGTGTGCACCGTATAATAGGAGATGGTGGGTCGACCTTTGTTCACACACATTCATTCATTCATTCATTTAAAGGAGAAATAATTATATATAATCAAACGTTCAAATTTAATATAAATTCATTTAAACTACACGTAATAAATAAATGAATAATGTTAACAAATAAACTCTGAAACAAATTCTAAAAAACAACAAACATATGTATATATATATATATATATATATACTTTTATTCACCCGCTTAAGCAGCCAAAGGGAAGTGTCGTAGGTACCCAGTAACTGGTAGCGCTTCCTGTATGTGTTACGACACACTTTCTTGTCACTAAGTTCCTCCACTCCACCGAACTTCTGTGCACAAAAGTTAGGAATCCCTACAACCAAGTGCGGTGGCGGTTGGGTACCCTCTTCCCCATCATCATCAATATCTTCTAAACTCACCAGATATTTGAGCGAGTTAAAGTTAACGATCTGACGGTTTGCGCGATTCAGAGTGATGCCTTTAGCTTTCACGATATATTTGTGCTCTTCCCCCACCCTCACACGTACCCAGTAAGTTCATAGTCCTGTTGACACAAAAGGATCAGCGTATGCGTTGTCTCCATACTCGTCCTTGCTCTCGACAGTCAGTTCTCTGAGAAATTTCCAACTGGGGGAGTGAAGTGAAAGAAGCATCACGTTTTTTAATATATATTTAATAGGAAGATTCTTAAACTTCCTCCTTCTCACAGTATTCTCTCAGATCGTCAGTATAGACGACGCAATGGATGATCTACTGGCCTTCTTGCTTATCTTTCTGACTCTTGGTCATCCTCCTTTCGGGGTTTCGATGAAACCTTTGCTATCGCACTAGTCGTATCAAAAGCCTTTGAGAGAGTGTGTCACACATCTTAAATTTCGAAACTACCATCCTTCGGCTTCCATCCTTCTATCTGAGCCGTCATCTGTAATTTCCTTTCTGGCGGTTCTATAGCTGCTGTTGTAGAGGTTCACTGTTCTTCTTCTAATGCTATTAGCAGCAATGCTCCACAGGGTTCTGTCCATTAGTACAAGTAAAGTTAACCCAGGATTTTTTGCAGTAGTAGTATGAATAGAATATGGAATGTAAGCGTCCACGTCCAAGAAATTCGTCTCTGTGGTACGCTCAGCAACCCCAGAAGGGATCGTCCACGAAGCTGTAATCATGTCATAGGAAATCGCAGAAGGGTACCCAACCAGCAGCACCGAAGTGCCAAATTGGTATGATAGAACAGAAAATATATATATGATTGTGGTCGGTGACGGCCAACGGTGAGAAAAGTTTCACAGAGTAAGAAGAAGTACGAGATGTAATAAATAAATCCTGAATGTTGGACCTACCTCCAAAACGATCGGGGATACGACCCCGCGGTTTCTTAACCTCCACTCAGCTGCTGCCTCTGTACATGGGTATTGTTCCCCCGTGTATGGAGTATACTTCTCATGTATGGGTGGCTCAAACGCACAGCCGTAATTTAGCGGGATGGAGACAAAGACTTTTCGGCTCATCAATTCCCAGCCTCTTACTGATTGTCTTCATTCCCTCTCACTTCGCAGTAATGTTTTCTCACTCTCTCTTTACTATTGCCATTATAACGGACATTGCTCTTCTGAGCTCTCTAACTGCATACCTTATCCTTTAAGGAGAGCATTCAGTTCCAGACTTTCTACACATTCTTCTTTTCCAGCCTTTCAGCTACTCAACCGGCCAACTCTGGAACATTCTTCCTCATTCCACCTTTCCTTCTGTCGGTGTCCCCCCGTTTAGCTACCTAGTTAGTCACCTTTAAGGTCCAGACTGACATTTACCAGATGTGGATGATTCATATGAAGTAGCTAATGATCTCTTGAAACGTAATTACATTAATAAAGATGTGATTATATTTGAGTTCTCACCAAATCATGCACCAAGTTTTAAAGTAACGACAAGAAAGACTCCGATTTTGCGATTCTTAGAGACCGTGCTGAGTATGAAAGGACAAGGGGAAACTCAGTGCTATGCTTTCCAACCGGAGTGGGGAGGTTCAGTACTACATCGCCAAAGCAATGCTAGGCAGGGGCTTTATGGTACAACAGAGGATGTTGTGAGAGACTTAAATGTGCGTTTCTCAGGGTGGGTCGTTGTAGCAGTCAAAGTTGAAGTCTTCAAAAGAAGATTAGATGCTTGTCTCAGTACAATACCAGATGAGCCGGGGTGTACATGGCTATGTGCTGCAGAGAGTGCACGAGAACATCTCGTCCCCTCATCTGAGTGCAACATATATTCATCTGAGTGCACAGAATCAAACTTACAGGTGATCTCGAATGAACAGCACATCTATTTCATCTATGCCCCGTAGACGTTATATATATATATATATATATATATATATATATATCTGTGTGTGTGTGTGTGTGTACTTAAAATTTAATTATTGGGCTAAGATAGGCAATTGCATTACCGGAAACCTAGGCCAGGTTCCATAGACGTCGCAATCCAAACCTACCGAAGGGGATTTACAACCTTTGATAGGCTTAAGAAATTTTAGACCTCATGAACTTTAATACCCATGTGTATGGAAATATTAGTTTTATCCTATTAAAAATAGATTATACAGTCTAAGATAAGTTTTTAGGCCAGCATGATCTAAGGCTCTAGATACATTAATCCAAACAAAAGGCTATGCGTAGATTATATTCGCAATACAAAACTTCAAATCTAAACTGAGCCCTTAATAATTTAATTAGTGGGGTAGACCTATTTTGTACAACATCAAAATTATGAAGAATCTTTTTGAAGGACTATTACAATCCAATCATAGCCTTAGGCTCAAACATTGTACAGTGGCCAGAAACCCAGAAAGATGCCTTATCTATAGAATTGAAGGCTAATGATAGCTGAATAAATAACTAAATATGCGGAAAATGTGTGTGCGTGTGTGTGTGTGTGTGTGTGTGTGTGTGGTAAAATTTGTGAACACCTACTTCATATTTTCTCAACTGATTTCGTGAAAGTGTTTGTTTCACGCTCTGGACACGTTAGATTCGTTGACTTTCGTGTCAACATCTGTCGTCACGAGTAGATGAATTAGTTTCTAGCAAGAAACGAGTCTTTCATCTATTGAAGATATCAAAAGCTATACGTCTTGCGGCATGTATATTGTAATAATAATAATAATGAGGATTTTATATACTTATAATCTATAATTATTTTAGGTTTCAATCCAATTTATTTTCTGGTGTGTTAACAAATGAAACTCGGAAAAGACAGATTTGTCATGCCTGGTTACAGAATGTTAGCAAAAATAGTAAGATTCCTTATATATATATATATATTATATATATATATAATATATATATATATATGTTAACCCCTCCGTCTATGGTGGCCTGGGTTATTTCGAAGTCGACGGGGGTTCTGGTTAGGAGGCAGCAACGGATCTGTTAGTTGCAGTAGTTTCTTCTATACTACTCTCCGAGTTCTTCTTTAGTAGCTCGGAGGATTCTGAGAGGCTTACTAAATTCTCTGAGGTTTCTCCGATTCTTCTTGTAACGTATCGGGAGCACGGCTCGAAGGAGAAGATAAAGACTTTCTTTTACTGTAATTTACTGCTAGAATGTACAGGTAATGCTCAGCCTCGTAGTTTGAATCAGAATAAACATGGAAGAAATTATCGGCGTTCATATACCCGATTCTACTGACATCATATTAAATGTTGAAGAGGCTGCATTATTTTTGCACAATATTTGAAAATAAAATAAATCTTTTAGCTGTGGTAATGTTTAAACGAATAAACAAGATATTTGAAGATGAAGCCATATTTTTATCTTAAACCGCGTATTTTCAGATCTGATGTTATCATGATCTGCCAAGTTAACTAAAAGTGGAAATTGAACTATGCATCTTTACGCTAAAATATGCATATGAGTAAAAATTAAAGGTTTAAGATTTACAATTAAATGCTTAGGCAAGACATGACTTCATCTTTTATAACGAAGAGAGAATGTATACAATTTATGAACATTGCAAAAAGTTTCGCCGGATTCATTATTAAGCTAAATCTAAAAATGATTAAGAAATTTTAAAAAGAGCAAGTCACAAATTATTTGGCAAAGTAGAAAGCACATCAAAATTTATCCCAACGGAAAAATAATAATAAAAAAATAATAACAGTATCGCTGAGTATATATTCCTAAATGGCGACATCATGTCGGGTCGTACATGGAGTACAATCCCAAGTACATCACTGAGTACGTCTTAATTTTGGTTTATTACAATTACGATTACCAATTAATTCACATTCGCTTATTATCGTTAATTATAGTTTTGTTAAAGTACATTAATTACATTATATTAAATTATTATCGTTAATTAAAGTACATTAATTACATTATAAGTTATTATCATTAATTACAGTTTCATTAAAGTACATTAATTACATTATATTAAAGTATTACAGTTAATTACAATTAAACAGTTAACTATAGCTTTGTCTTGTTTTTACAGTGTTTCATATTTATAAACAATTAAGATGTTAGAAATATAACACAAAGTACATGGGCACATACGGTATATATATATATATATATATACATAACACATAATAATGTTTCATAAATTCGAATCAGAGCGAGAGGAGATTTTACGTTTTCAGATGTCAATTTGTGCTGTGATCATCGAGTTGCGTACACTTGCATAAGCATTTTCGAGTTTATTGCGAGAGGTGAACGCACTTAAAAGAAAAAGCAAAAAGAATACATGTGGACGTATTTACATGTACGTAACTATGTACGTAAGCATGATCATCAGGGGCCATGTACGAATGCACAAAGTATTGTACACATATCGGTACGTAACACAATAGGTTGTGTGCGTAATATAGACACGAGTAAACATGGAATGATAGGTTGATAGGGCATCAGTAGCCAATAGGTAGGAGAATGAATAAGTAATAAAATTAATAAAGGATAACGGTCAAGATAAGATATGGATGAATATGGTCGAACAATAATATTTATACTACATAACACCAGACTGAACACAACATATAAATAATGACTTATAGAGAATGGAGTTTTTATTATTATTAAAGAATTTACCATACATTGAATACGGAAGATGTCCACATACTAAACACGTGATTCAGTGTTCAAGGTATGGAAAACGTGAAGGACATTAAGTTACTTTTATGATGTTATAGTTATTTACTTTGTACGTACCGTATAAGTCATTATTGGGAGAAATTAAAGGAGACGAATTAGAGAGACACAGTTAAGGGATATTCCCTTCTCACAGCTAACTTCTAATGGCACAAACATGAATACTGCTCAACCATAGAAATGATAGGTCGCATGGTTGTGGCACTGAAAAAAAAATGGAAAGCAAAAAATCGAAATTCTATCCAAACTCGCTCAGGCGATTTTGGTTTCTCATGTAAAAATGAACATTCAAACATAAAAACCATACAATCATAAGTACTGTATGAAGACAATGAATATAAGGATCCACATAAGGATTATATAGGAATTATTCATTTTTCATTTTTACAGGGCTCTCCCCTCGAAAATGATATTAACACAACAATACAATACAATACAATTGAGAAAATACAAGAAGATAACATCCTAACGAATTCAAATTAGATGACGAATTTTTCTTTACAATACAAATTTTATACAAAAGAAGTGAGTTCGGGTGGTTGATTTACAATGCACAATAATCAAATCTTTAACATGATACTTGCTTAGAGAGTTATTATAAAATATAAAAATTTAAAGATTAATACTTTAATTTTTTGCAAACAGAATAAAAGGATTAATACGTTAATTTAGACAAACAATGATATTGTTAAATTTTACAAATATTTAGTTAATAAACTAATTTTATTGACTAGTGTAGGTAAAAATTGAATTACGTAATGGATGATGTATAGACCTGTGGCCAAGTGTGTATTTGTGTGTAAGGATTCGGGAGGTTTTCGAATTAACAGTTTAAAAATAATGTACAGGGTGTCCATAAATGATTACCCTGATTAAAGCATGCTATAACTTTTAAATAAACACTCGTATTCAAACAGTTTTAATCATAAGTAGATAAACATGCAAAGTTTTGATACATAGTTAATGAACTTAATAAGCTTCCACATGTGCACCCCTAGTGGCACGTAAAATGTCGTAAGATGTCGTAAAATGTCTGTTTCCGCAACTGTGTACCTGGATATGCTCACCAATTACGCCATCCCCCAGCTGCAGGACAGGCAGCCAACTTTCATCTTCCAACAAGATGGGGCACCCCCTCATTGAGCGCATGTTATTCGTGAAACTTTCGACGAAACATTTCCAAATCGATGGATTGGCAGGGACGGGTCAATCCCATGGCTCCCAAGATCACCAGACATTACCCCGCTGGATTTCTTTCTCTGGGGTCATGTTAAAGATTTGGTTTATGCAACAGTTGTTCCAGATATCAGGACATTGCGAGAACGCATTACGGATGCAATTGCAACAGTTAACTCACAAATGTTGGAAAATGTGTGGCGTGAATGTGAATACCGTTTAGACATTTTACGTGCCACTAGGGGTGCACATGTGGAAGCTTATTAAGTTCATTAACTATGTATCAAAACTTTGTATGTTTATCTACTTATGATTAAAACTGTTTGAATACGAGTGTTTATTTAAAAGTTATAGCATGCTTTAATCAGGGTAATCATTTATGGACACCCTATATAATAATTTAAAATGGGAGTACGATTATAAAATCCTCTAAGTTTAAGTGAATTATTATTCAATTCTAATACAGGTAGTATTAATGATGATGTATGCGCATGAATTTTAATGTAAAAGTGACTTGAGGTACGGAAGGAAAATGAATTCGAATATGTGTCAAAAGTAATAAAATTCAATTAGGATTATAGATTTTACGCAATTAAATCAGTTACACGTATTAAGGTAATAAAAAAAACGCACTTAGAGGATCTTACAAGTAATGAAAGTAAATTTCAAGGTATTAAAAATTAAATTTTAACATGGAATTAAATTCGACTAGTAACATTCCTAGCCATATAGTAGTGTGTCAAACTGGATATAATTTTTTCGTTTGATACCTTAACAGATGGTATAATAATAATTTAATGACAATTACTCAATATTAATCGAATAAAAAAAATAAAAAAATAAAAAAATAGAAAATAGAAATCAATTATAAACTATAATGAACTAACATGAGGTTAGGGTCCATACTCTTAAACTAACTTCTCTTAAACTAAATTCTCTTAAACATCAAAAAAAGTTGAATTCAATTGACTACATTGAAACGACTTGGGACATGAAAACTGACTTGGGACTTGAAAATGACTGAAAATTTCAAAATGACTGAAAACTTCAAAATGACTGAAAACTATCTTGAGACTCACTGAAAACTGACTGAAAACTGACAGGAACTGAAAGTGACTGAAACTGACTGCACTTGAACTCTATCAAGTGGAGTCTATTATTCTCTGGGTTTGGTTGTCCCTCTTGGAAGCAACCAACTAACTGAAATTAACTGAACTGGACTGCACTGAACTATCACTGAACTATCACTATTCTGGGAGGCTTGTTAAATTCTCTGAGGTTTCTCCGATTCTTCTTGTAACGTATTGGGAGATTTTAATGACTAAGTTCTCTGAAGAGAGCACGGCTCG
The DNA here is from genome assembly GCA_023014485.1 of Bathynomus jamesi. NCBI lineage: Eukaryota > Metazoa > Arthropoda > Malacostraca > Isopoda > Cirolanidae > Bathynomus > Bathynomus jamesi. Next base: position 463,289 of record JAJOZX010000365.1, on the reverse strand, counting down.
AAGGAGAAGATAAAGACTTTCTTTTACTGTAATTTACTGCTAGAATGTACAGGTAATGCTCAGCCTCGTAGTTTGAATCAGAATAAACATGGAAGAAATTATCGGCGTTTATATACCCGATTCTACTAACATCATCATTAAATGTTGAAGAGGCTGCATTATTTTTGCACAATATCTGAAAATAAAATAAATCTTTTAGCTGTGGTAATGTTTAAACGAATAAACAAGATATTTAAAGATGAAGCCATATTTTTATCTTCAACCGCGTATTTTCAGATCTGATGTTATTATGATCTGCCAAGTTAACTAAAAGTGGAAATTGAACTATGCATCTTTACGCTAAAATATGCATATGAGTAAAAATTAAAGGTTTAAGATTTACAATTAAATGCTTAGGCAAGACATGACTTCATCTTTTATAACGAAGAGAATGTATACAATTTATGAACATTGCAAAACGTTTCACCGGATTCATTATTAAGCTAAATCTAAAAATGATTAAGAAATTTTAAAAAGAGCAAGTCACCAATTATTTGGCAAAGTAGAAAGCACATCAAAATTTATCCCAACGGAAAAATAATAATAAAAAAAATAATAACAGTATCGCCGAGTATTCATTCCTAAATGGCGATATCATGTCGGGTCGTACATGGAGTACAATCCCAAGTACATCACTGAGTACGTCCTAATTTTGGTTTATTACAATTACGATTACCAATTAATTCACATTCGCTTATTATCGTTAATTATAGTTTTATTAAAGTACATTAATTACATTATATTAAATTATTATCGTTAATTAAAGTACACTAATTACATTATAAATTATTATCATTAATTACAGTTTCATTAAAGTACATTAATTACATTATATTAAAGTATTACAGTTAATTACAATTAAACAGTTAACTATAGCTTTGTTTGTTTTTTACAGTGTTTCATATTTATAGAAAATTAAGATGTTAGGAATATAACACAAAGTACATTGGCACGTATGGTATATATATATATATATATATATATATATATATATATATGCATAAGCATTTTCGAGTTTATTGCGAGAGGTGAATGCACTTCAAAGAAAAAGTAAAAAGAATACATGTGGACGTATTTACATGTACGTAACTATGTACGTAAGCATGATCATCACGGGACATGTACGAATGCACAAAGTATTGTACACATATCGGTACGTAACACAATAGGTTGTGTGCGTAATATAGACACGAGTAAACATGGAATGATAGGTTGATAGGGCATCAGTAGACAATACGTAGGAGAATAAGTAATGAAATTAATAAAGGATAACGGTCAAGATAAGATATGGACGTGTGGATGAATATGGTCGAACAATAATATTTATACTACATAACACCAGACTGGACACAACATATAAATAATGACTTATAGAGAATGGAGTTTTTATTATTATTAAAGAATTTTCCATACATTGAATACGGAAGATGTTCTCATACTAAACACGTGATTCAGATTTCAAGGTATGGAAAACGTGAAGGAAATTAAGTTACTTTTATGATGTTATAGTTATTTACTTTGTACGTACCGTATAAGTCATTATTGGGAGAAATTAAAGGAGACAAATTAGAGAGACACAGTTAAGGGACATTCTCTTCTCACAGCTAACTTCTAATGACACAAACATGAATACTGCTCAACCATAGAAATGGTAGGTTTCATGGTTGTGACACTGAAAAAAAAAATGGAAAGCAAAAAATCGAAATTCTATCCAAACCCGCTCAGGCGATTTTGGTTTCTCATGTAAAAATGAACATTCAAACATAAAAACCATACAAACATAAGTACTGTATGAAGACAATGAATATAAGGATCCATATAAGGATTATATAGGAATTATTCATTGTTAATTTTTACGTATATATAGTAGTGGTGGACCGGATATCCGCATTATTTTTAACATCCGCATCCGCACTTCTGACTGCGGATGTTATGCGAATATTACCTCTAATAAATTATGCAATTTACAATTAAATTAGCTTATAAAGTAGCTTATAAGTCCCAGTCATGCACATTTCGTGTAAAGTATTAATTATTAATGAACAAACAAACATACAAACCTCAAAATATAAATACCTTGTAACAGAAAATTGAATGAAACTTGTTTCATTGAAATTTCTGTGGCTGAAACTCTTGAGAAAGTTATTATTTTTATCATAATGAAAACATTAATATTAATTTTAATTCTTATGCATTGCCTGCCATAATAGTAATATCACGAAATTTGAAAAATTATGTCATATATTCATAATTCTATATCATATTGATAGATTAATTAAATATCCGCATCCGCAGATGTTGAAAAACTGACATCCAGTCCACCACTAATATATAGTAAGGAATAGGAGGACTAGAAGGCGGTACATGATTGTTAGTCAACGTTTCGGAAATTCGATTTCCATCATCATTGCTAAGAATAAAAAATAAAAAAAGTGTACAAATATAGTAAGAGGTTTTATACCAAAATATTTGTACAGTCCTATGATAATAATTTAAAGTTAAAATTATATAAAATGTATAGAGGTAAGAACTGTAGTCGTTGAGGGTAGGTTTTGTACTAATGGATTGATTGATTATGTTTAATGGTGCACCAATCCAGTGGGTTATTAACACAGGGATTTTGTACTAAGGATATATAGGGATTCGAGGATGCGGAGGTCGGTTGATTGGTATGCTGAATTGATAATTTTGAAATTGGTGGGGAACAGTGGGTGATTGTGGAGGTGTCAATGATCTCTTATTGATGATTTCGTTGGTTTATTTAAAGGTTGTGATGTTCGGGTAGAAATGACACGATGTTCGTCCACTTTTGTTTGATGTTGGCGAATGGTGCTGCCAATATATCTCGTATTGCAATGAGTACAAATGAAAGAGTAGATAGTGGATGAGACAAGGGGCTGGGTTTTATTTCTTTATGGTTGAGATACGAATTAATGCTATTATTAATGGTGAATATAAATTGATGACTAAATTGAGGATAAAGTGGGGTGAGTAGGTGCCGAAGTTCTGATTGTATTTTGTAACTAATATAGTCGTAGTAGGGAAAATAAAAGTAATGCAGTGGCGTACTAAAGGGGGTGCGAGGGGGCGGTCCGCCCCGGGTGACAGCCAGGAGGGGGGTGCCATCTGGAAAGTTGAAATACCAGTACAAGTTTTCAAACCAAATAAAAAATTCACCAAAGTAAGAAATTTTTTTTTTAAATATTCAAACTATTACAACGGCTTAATGTTAATTTCCACTATAAAATAAATTTTTATTTTTATTGGCAATAAAAAATTTACCAACGAAAAATTAAATATTTGATAAAAATTACATCGAAAGGCGAACGTTTCTTGACGTTTTAGTCATCAGTTTGTTGAGCATAACCAGCTGGCTGCAACTGACATTCCAAGTCTTGTTCACTTGACACTGTGACTCCACATACATGAGGTATGTTTCATTAAATAATTATGATAAAGCATAAAGTGCTGGTGTTTATAACAATATCACGGTACTTATACCAGTGTCTAGTAATTTTTGACAATGTGGTATTATAGTAATGTTTAAGTGTTTATAAATGCATCGTGGTGATGTTATAATACCCGGTAAATGCATTGTGGAGAGGGCCATTCATTACACTGGTATGCATATGAAATGTTTTTGTCTGCTGTGAGGGTTTTTTCAACTCATATTATATAAGTCGACCATGCTGAAGTCGAAAATGACATTGGTTTTCCTCAATCAGGTCAGGTTTTTTCTCTATTGGCCATTTATTATAAGTCCAATTTTATCCCAAATTTATTGATTTTTTAGCTTAAACACTGTAGATACGAGTAATATTATAAGAACACTCGTGAAAAATGAAAACATTGTGTGAATAAATACTTTTATTCATACAATGAATATGGAAAAAGTTTATTGAGGAAGGAATGAAGTTTTTTTGGCTTTCCGTCTGTTTTTCTTCAGGCACGTCTCGCTTCAAACACCAGCAATAGTCCGCCAGCATATTGATATCCCAGTTTCCCTGTTACCTCTCTTCCATTATTTTGATATCTTGGTGAAATCGTTCACCCTGTTCCTCACTATAATCCCCGCAATTTTCAGGAAAATAGTCCAAGTGGGACCACAAAAAGTGCATTTTTATGGACATGCGCGACCCATGAGCTTTGAAAGCTTCCATCAAGTTTTCGACAACGGACTCGTATTCTGGACTTCTACGCTTGCCAAGAAAATCAGTGACAACTGATTTGAATGCCTGCCAGGCATTCTTCTCAGTTGGAGTCATTGCGTTTTCGAACTGAGTATCCTTGATCAAAGTTCGAATTTGAGGACCATCAAAAACCCCAGCATTTAGTTTAGCATCAGATATATGAGGAAATTTACTCTCGAGATATCGGAAGCTGAACCCTCCTTATTCATTGATTTGATGAAATTTTTCATCAAGCCCAGCTTAATATGAAGTGGTGGGAGCAAAATTTTTGTTGGTGGTACAAGGGGCACTGAAACGACATTATGCGACCCAGGTTCAAAATTCTCTCTGGATGCCCATTCACGCTGTGCATAGTGCTTCTCATCCGCTCGGCTATCCCATTTGCAGAGGAAACATGGGTATTTCGTGTATCCCCCTTGCATTCCCAATACAAATGCCACAATCTGAAAAAAAATGAAAATATTTAAAGAATTTAGAGAATTTAGAGAATTTGTTCTATCAGATAAAAAAATCTATGCATTGGACTGTATCACTTCTGTGGGGAAGTTAGTGTTCTTATACGCTCTCAAATAACCTTTGGAAAAACAACATAGTCAATAGCAATAGTTTACTTATGATATTAGTATTACCTTCAAATCTCCACAGATCCTCCAGTTATGTTGGTCGTATACGAGAGCATCCAGTAAAATTTTCATGTTATCGTAGCTCCCAGTAAGTTGTACGGAATGTGCTACAGGGACTGATGCAACCCTATTCCCAATGTTGAGAAGTACCGCTTTCAAACTTCGCTTAGACGAGTCTATAAATAGCCTCCATTCTGATGCGTTATATGGCAGGCCCAAGGATTCGATTAGCCCCTCAACATTGCAGCAGTACACTAAGGAAGAGGTATTTTCGTGCACTGCAAAAAACTTGCGGAATCCTTCCTCTCGTTTCCTATACCAGAAGAATGTTGTTCCCGGAGCCAGCAAGTTGTCCTCTCGAAGTCGTGAGCCCAAGATCTCGGCAGCTAATTGGAAAGTCCTAAATCCCTGGTAAGATCATTAAGTTTGGCCTGGTTGAGAGGCCTCCGCTCATTTGAAGCGGTATTTTGAGGTATATACGACTGGGACTGGTCATGGCATTGGTCATTGATTCATCATCAGAATCATCGAGTCCAGGGTTTGAGGTGGGTCGGGTATTGGAATTCCAGGACCATGGGGTACCAGTTCTCATAGCAGAAGGAATGTCACGGTATACAACAATGTGTTTATTCTTCTTGTTAACTCCTGAAAATAGAAACACAGAAACATGGATATAAAACTTGCATATGAAATAGAAGAAGCATTCAGACAGTGGCGGTCGTGAGGGAAGGCTGCGGTCTGTAAGATATGAAATAGGTCGATGGAGTCTGTATATTTTCTTTCTTTTTCATTCATATTGTCCCTTCGGGGACAATATGAATGAAAAGAAAGAAAATATACAATCATTGTATATGTAAATGTATGTAACAATATGTATGTGTAAATGTATTTTCTATGACAATATGTATATGTAAATGTATGATTACCATTATGGTGAATATTATGATATATATGGTGAATATTACATTATGGTGAATATTATGTCAAGTTTCATACGAGGATTTCAAAATATTTAAGAAAAATAAATTTATAAGCCCACCTTGGAGGTTTTCATGCAGAAATAGCAGTCTGTCACGTGATCCTTTCCTTCTCTCCAAATCATGGGAATTCCAAAAGGCAAAGATTTCGCTCTGCCTTTGCTCCATCTTCTCAAATTTTCAATGAACGTCTTGTAGCACATATAGGGGCGAAATTTTTGTCCTGGTCCCCTACCTTAATTCCAAAGTATGCTCTATACATTGTCTTCACAAATTTAGTGATTTGGGACTGGTTATTTGGCATGGTAACCGCCCACATATGTAGCAGAATCTATTGGGATCATTTTTACACGCTCTATTCATTATGAAATATTTTATCTATATGCCTGGAAAGTAAAAAAAGATATTATACAAGTAAAACAAGTGATGATAGATGTTACTGTTCCAATTCCGCTTTGACAAAATCACGAAAAATTCTATTTTACTTATGAGGCCATAGCCGGATAACCTTAGCTAATTGAGAAAAACGGATGCAGATTCGAAATCAGCAGGAAAACTCTATAAGAATCACTTACAAAAACCTCAAACAAAACCCTTGACAGCAAAATTGATGCATACCAGTGTTATCACTGCCCAAGAAAAAAACGTTTTTGCTGCTAATTTAATTCTAAGACCTGTTTCTGGATAATATTGATGTGCTGATTTAAAAAATCACCTTAGATTTTGTCCATCACATCAAGTTTTCGTGCAATACAATATGCCTATTTTGGGTGATCCATGAAGGGCGCTTATCAAAATTGATGATTTTTGAGGCCTGTTAACAACTGTTTTGCTGTTAAAATTTTATCTGTGGAATATGCAAATCTGTGCATTAAATCTAAAGGTCATGTACAACATATTAAAATCTTGGGTATCTGTGATTTCCCCAGGTGTGAGCGTGACGTCATGATCTGAGAGAGATTTCCCATTGGCGGAGTGAAAGCAGCCGGTTCCGCTAGTGACGTTACTTGTAAACTTTCAGCAGTTGGGTTGCAACATGAGCATTAAAGTTCACTATCTCAACAGTCATCTGGATAAATTTCCAGAAAATCTTGGTGATGTTAGTGAAGAGCAAGGTGAAAGGTTCCACCAAGATATCAAAGTGATGGAAGAACGATACCAAGGAAGATGGGATACCATATGATGGCTGACTACTGCTGGAGCCTGCAAAGAGATTGTCTTGACATCTCTCATTCTACTAAGTCCTATAAGAGAAAATTTATCAGCACTGAAAAGTAAGAAAACAAGAAAAAGACAATGTTAAGAAAACTGGTCCCGTGCTTGCTTTAATATGGATTCATTTTTTGCTTATTCAAACACTTTTAATCACTTTATGTGTCAATATTACCATTGTATATTAAAGTTCACTCCCTGCACAATTGTTTACTTTTCCATGCTGATTCTGAGTATGTAAAAACTTATTTTTTGAAAAGAAAAAAAATTGGGCATAACCCTGCCAAAATGCGATATCTCCAAAATATCCGTATTTGATTGCTCGAAAACCTGACGTGATAGGCAAAAACTAAGGTGATTTTTGAAATCAGCACACCAAAGTTACCTAAAAACAGGTGTTAGAATTAAATCAGCAAAATTGGTGTTGGGCAGTGTTATGCAACTACAAAGTGTGAGGAAATGGACATTTCTATGGAGAGAAGAGGGAGAGTAAAGCTTCGAAAAAGGTGCCAGGAGAGATGGCAAAGGATGCTGGTCTCATTGCCTGAGGAAGTAAAAAGGGCTATGTTTGAATGTCTTGATCGCTTTCATCAAGAATTGGAGATTCGTTCTAAGGCAATGGATCAAATTCTGTCAATCTTCGCTGTTATTCAGCCATACACTTTGGTTGTTGCAACAGAAGAAGAACTTCGGAAGTATATTCCAAATTTGACTGAGAGTTTCGATGAATTCTCTGAAGAAGATATCATTGTGGAAATTGGACGACTTCGGAGGCATTTGGAAGCTGCCGCAATCAGCGTTGAAGAGGCAAAGAAATGGACAGCATTGCAGTTTCTGGAGTTTATCGTGAAATGGGATTTTTGTGAATCTTTGCCAAGCTTGTCACTGTGTTTGAGATTCTTTTTGACTGTCTGTGTGTCTATTGCTTCATGTGAAAGAAGTTTTTCCAAATTGAAATTGATAAAATTTTCTTTCGCTCGACCATGAGTCAGACAAGATTGACAAATCTGGCTTTACTTTCAATTGAACATGAATATGCAAAGAAGGTGAATTTTGATGAGGTCATTGATCAATTTGCAGAAATTAAGGCTCGAAAGCAGAGACTGTGAATCCTCTCTATTTACCTTTGAATAATAGGCTGAGCGTTGAGGCTGGATTTCCTGTGTTTTTTGTATAAAATAAAATGCAGTATTACCTGTTTACTGAATTTTTAATGTCCTGCATTTTTCTTATTTCCAATTTGCTTATGACAGTAGTGTACTGTTTAAAAATCTACTTGGAAACATAATATATTTTTCTGTGTGTTTAAATTTTAAAATTATTTATGGGGGGTGCCAAAGGAAGGATCCGCCCCAGGTGCCAAATACTTTAGGTACGCCCCTGTTCCTCTGGCAGGAATTTCTCCTAAAACGAGCATAGTTGTTTCAGCTACCTCTTTGTAATCATCCCTGGGAAGGCTCTGGTTATCTTTGAGCAAATCTGTCATAAAATCTATGACGCATTTTTTCAGGTCCTTGTGATGTCTGTCATTGATAGATAGCTGTTTGAAGGGTTGTTTAGCATCTAGCTTCTCCCATATAACATCTCTGAAGGTCTTGAAAGATTCGTTTTCGGGTGAAGTAGATTTTCCAAATACCTTTAGATACACTGCTGACAAAACTCGTTCTGCCATATGGTGGCGACAAGCGAGCCATAATAATTTTTTTCCAAAGAGGTTTTCCAGTACTTTACAAGCCCCTTTTATCCAGCCAGTATTGGATGAAGTAGTATCGAATACCATTCCGTAAACCTTATCCTGTAATTTCCATTCTTGGATTGTGCTAAAAACAATACAAGCTTGTGTCGATCCAGTCGAGACACCGATATTGGGTATTGAGAGAAGTTTCCCAACATTCTCTCCCGATATAAGTATTGCCAATCGATCCTGCTTTCCTCCTGAAACATTCAGTATCATTTTTCTGTCCCAGTGGACTACACAATATTGGGGTGGGTTGAACGACTCTTTAATAGTGTCAGCAGTAGCTTTCCTCGACTTCTTCGCAGCTCGCGCAGAAGTACTTTTCGATAATGACATCTCTTTTAAATCTAGCCCACATTCAGCTGCTACCACAGATGCAAATGTCGAGCGTTGTCCGAATGATAGTCCTAAATGATCAGCTGTATTAGACATTAATGCTGACTCTAGTAACTTAGAACGTTTTGATGGGCCTTGGTTCGGAGTAAAATCATCTTCACCATTCGCTCTTTTTCTTTCAATTTTCTTCGTTCTTCACCTTCTATTCTCGCAGTCTTTATGATCAGTTTGGCTACATAAGCTTTATCGATTGGACCCAGAGAATATATTCTAGCACTTCGCTGATTTTCCAAAAAGCGAAGATCCTCATTCTTCTGTTGTATAGTTCTCAATGTATCATTTTGGATCTCATTACATACATTTTCAGTTGATATATCAAATAAGTTATCTAAACGAGACAGAAAAGATGTTTTTTGGGTTTCATAACATTTCTTCTTTATATTTTTACCCAACTTCTCATGCTCTTTATCAAATCCCACAATATTTTTTTAGGTCCTTTCTGCTTTCTAACGGGTTTTGATGGTATGCCAGCCATAATCCACACCTTTTCTACCTTATCTAATACTCTCAAAATATTTTCTTCCTTTGACACATTGTCGCTTTTCATTTGATCCCTTCTCAAGAAGAAAAAGTGACTGAGAACTTCCCTATTCGTTGGAAGCATGCTTCCTTCTCTTGCGCATATGTCTTCCACTAACTTTCCCAATAAAGAATCATATTTTCTTAAGTCTGTTCTTAATATTGGCTTACTGTTAGCCATTACTATTGACTAATTTTAATAAACTATGAAATTAAGCAAATCTATAATAGAATTCTGAAAGAAAAGCAAATTTATCCTACATTTGGTTATATTTGCGTACTTTTTGTAGATAAAATCCGGAAATACTGTAAATAAATGTTATAGAAATGAAAACAGAGGGAAAAATTTCATAAGGTCCATTCAAATATCAACACCGTATACAACTAAAATAGTTTTAAAGCGTTTACAATAAGAGGATACTGTTATTCTCTACATTTTGGTAGCAAAATTTTTGAAATACGATGAATAGTAAGGACACTATGACCAAAAATATCTCCAAAAATCACCATTTTTTGTGTGAATAGGGGACTTATTTTTCAAATGGGGGGGCGGGGACCCTAAATATTACCCGATTGTCTTGTTTTTAGTTTATTCATGGTTTTTGGTCACTTTGTCAATATAAGAGGTAAGCACCATAACTTTAAAAAAAAGAAGTCCAAAAGTGACACACCCTATTGTGCACGCGGGTAGAGTATGTGGCATATATACAGGGCGTCCCAAAAACATGTATACACACTTTAACAGCTGATAGCTCAATTGATGTTTCTTTCTTTCCAAGTTAAACCCATTAGAATTAATAATGGCAGTCAGACTAAGCTTTGAACAAAGGAAATTCATTCTAAAATGCTACTGGAAGTGTGAAAACGCAGTTGAAGTGCAAAGACAGTTTAGGAGGGAGTTTCAAACAGATCCACCAACGCGACTTACCATCACTCGAATTAGAGATAAGTTTGAAGCCGATGGAACTGTTCAGAATGTCCACAAGAAGCGTTCCGGAAGACCACGGACATCGACAAGCCCCACAAAGCAAGAAAGAGTACTGGAAACGTATCACCAAAGTCCAAGAAAATCTGTGCGGCAAGCGAGTCGTGAGGTAGGAATTTCAGAATCGTCTGTCCAACGCATTTTGAAGCGCTGTCAATGGAAAAGTTACATTCCAAGATTAGTCCATGCTATTAATGAAGATGATCCGGACCGAAGAGTGGAGTATTGCGAGTGGTACTTGGCACGATGTGGATGTGGATTGGACGAAGGGGTTTCGTAGAATACCCTCCGCGTTCACCAGACCTCACACCACTAGACTTTTTTTTATGGGGATACTTAAAAAACAAAGTCTACGCTATAAAACCTGCAACAGTCGCTGAATTGAGAGCAGCCATTGAACGAGAATGCACACAAATACCAAACGAAATGTTTCGTGATGTTTGCGATTCCATTGCTTCGCGTTATCAGCAGTGCCTGGACCAGAACGGACGTAAGTTTGAAAACAGGCGTTGACAAAACAATTAAATAATGTCTGTAGATTCTATTACATTTTGAAAATGAAATGTATTTTAATAAACACTGCCTTTATAAGTATTTAAAGTGTGTATACATTTTTTGGGGACGCCCTGTATATATATATATATATATATATATATATATATATATATATATGGGGTAGAGATATATTATGTTAGGGCTTACATGCATTAATTAATTTAAAAATGCATAGTGCCTAAAACTGTGTTGTAATTAATTTAAAATGTAATGATAATTAAAACTGTATAGTGTTTAAGAATATATACTTTTCAACCATTCCGCGCGATGATTCTTCATTTCACGAAGGTCAAGCTTGCCGCCCCTCCTCTCGAGTTGGCCTAGTGAAGTAGTGAGTTGGTTTATTGTACTCTCCACCTCACATAGCCAGGTACGCCCGGCTCATCGGGGATTGTTCTGAGCCAGTCGTCTAGTCTTCTTTCGAAGATGTCCACTGTGACCCCACTCGTGTTCCTTATGTCTTTCGGCAGCTGATTAAACAGTTTTGGTCCTCTCACAACAAAACTATTTTCTTTCAGGGGTTAAGGATGTTCCCTGTCTAGTCTTTAATTTGGGAACACGACACACTCTTTCATACTTTCTGCAGTAATATATACGGACAGCAACTCTGAGTGAATTATAAAAGTGGTTCTAGCAGAACTCTAAATTTGCTGTACAACAGGTCCTTTAAACTCACATAAATTACCCGCGAGATGCTCAGCTTCGCAAATGTTTGCTACCAGCAATGTCCCGAGCTTCCCGGAGGTAACGTGTTCATAACGGTCTAATGCAAAGAATTAAAAAATCAACCAAACCGATTATCCAAGCTATCCATGAGTCCTGCCGTTTATCCTCTAAGCTATGGACTTCTTGGTACGAAAACGTCTGTCTGTAGCTCCATTTAACTTCGACATTACTGTATTATTTCTAATCAATCGTATATAATTTTATCCTAAGTGTATGAACTGTCATTGTATTAATAATATTTGTCATATGGACTTAAGTCTGCCAATAAACCTTCTCATTTTCATTTTCAAAACAAAGTTGGTCTCAATTAATAATGGAATACTATTAAAATTCTAGGATTAATGTACATTACTATTTATTCATCATTTCTCGTGTATAATCAAGGATTAAAGATACATTACTCGTGATTGTGCATCTCTTATCTCTCGTGTCTAATACTGATTTCTTTGTGTGGTATTGGTATAATACCTTCAATAATTACTTTGCATTTGTTATATCGATGATGATAATTTAAGATTAATACATACCCTAATAATTCTTATTCATGATTTATGTATTATTAGTTAATAATAATTGTTTTATTTTTAATTAAGAGCCCAGTAAAGCCTAAAGCTTCAGGGCCAAATTAAATACAATAAATAGTCCAGTCTTCCTTTTCTACTTTCCACTGTCTGGGGAGTTATAGGGTTCAGAGTAAGATTAGGGTCAAGTTTCCCCATTATTTTCCAAGTGTAAATAATGGTGTATCTCTCTTTTCTCCTTTCAAGTGAATATAGGTTTAATTTGCGTAACCTTTCCAAGTAGTTTAGTTCTTTGCACCCCTTGATCTTGGCTATGAAGCTTCTCTGAATCCCGTCTAGTTGTCTAATGTCTTCTTTTCTATATGGGGATGTTAGGACCGAGCACTATTCCAATTTGGGTATGATCAGTGTTTTCAGTAGAAGAATCATTATATTCCTATCCCTTCGTTTAAAGGTTCTCAGTATCTGCCCAGTTACTCTCTTTGCTCCGCTTACTGCTATCTTATTTTGTGTTTCAAATTTCTCATCATCAGTCATTACAACCCCTAAGTCTTTTGCTTCAGAATTTCTCTGAATTTCCTGTCCATTTGGGGTATAATATTCCATGGATTTTAGGTCTTCTCTTTTTCCGTACCGTAACAGCTGAAATTTCTCGGTGTTAATCTTCATATTGTTGTCTTCTGTCCAGTTGCAGATTCTGTTCAAGTCTGTTTGTAGCGATCCTATATCTTCTGGGTTTCTTATTTTTCTACTGATTTTTGTGTCGTCGGCAAAGGATGTTACCGTGCTGTCTCTGGTAACGTCTTCATCTATGTCAGTTAGCATGATTATGAATAGTAGTGGAGCTAATACTATTCCTTGTGGTACTGAGCTCAGGACCACTGATTCTGATGAAGATACTCCTTGTACTGTAACGACTTGCCGCTACTCACTAAGGAAATTATATATCCATTTTCCTACTTTTCCTGTTATTCCCATATACTTCAGTTTATGTATTATGATTCCGTGGTCACACTTCTCGAACGGTTTGGCAAAATCTGTGTATATTACATCATAGTTTTATTACTTTCAAGTGCATCAATAATGTTGTTGTAGTGTTCCATTAGTTGTGATAGGCATGATCTGCCTGACCGAAACCCATGTTGGTTATCATTTAATTTTTTCCGAGTTTCCGAAAAGTCATAGATTTTCTGTCGAAGTATTCTTTCAAATATTTTAGTGAGATGAGATGTAAACGACGCTGGCCTATAGTTTTTGGCTTCGGATCGATCTCCTCCATTATATATTGGGACTATGTTCGCGCTCTTCAGGATGCCCGGTGTTTGTTCCGTGTCTAGTGATCGTCTCCATATCCAATATAGGTGCTCAGCAATTGCATTCTTGCAGTTTTTGATCAGTGTGGCATTCCATTTGTCCAGTCCTGCCGCTGAGTGTGCCTTTAGTTCCCCTATAGCTTGTGTAATATCATTTGTCGTAGTCGAAGTCCGTTATACTTTCCCCTTGTAGTTCTGCAAAGAACGCGTTTTTATCGCATATCAGTTTGTCAGTTTTTGGGATACTAAAGAAAGTGGTTGGTAGATAAATGGTACCTAGGTGGCCTAGTGGTTAAGACGCTGGGCTGCTGATGGGGCGTGGTTCGGATTCCACGTTAAACTGTAAGTCTAAGGTAGAGTGAAAAGCTTGACCTTCGTCAGAATGAACAATACGGGCGGAAGCTAACCAAAGGTACCAAAGGTATATGTATATATATATATATGTATATATATATATATATATATGCTATGTAGACTGTAAAATGTATCAATAAACAATTTTTTTATAGTCTTCTTACCCTATTCAACTAATACGGAAAAGACTTAAAAAATAAGCGACTTGCATTCGTTCATCGACCACCACCGCCTAGTTCTAGATCGTGTTCGAAAAGTCCCGTCACCCTCTACAAAATGTATATATTGTAATACCAATTTTATTTTTGTGTGATTAATTGTATTTATATGTGGCAGGTGTAATTTAAGAAACAAATCACTAGCAACAATTACTTTAATTACAGTAAATACAGTTACTAATTACTAAATGACGAGCGGTATGGTTTCATGTCGAGATCTTTTGTCATGTGATCTCTCATTTTGGACATGGGGACTGCAAATTCTTTTGATCGTTTCCGAAGTGACTTTTACGGTGAATGAGCCACCAATGCAATCACACCTTCACATTGTTTTGCTCGCGTTGTTGGTCTTCCCGACCGTGGTCTGTCCTTGATGGAGCCAGTTTCAAACAGCTTTTTCTCCCAGCGTAATACCGTTTTGTTTGGTGGTGCAGCCTTATTGAATCTTGTGTTGAAATCTTTCTGGATATCATGCATCGTTTTGCCAGTATGTGACCTTTCATGAGCCCATGTGCTCATCACTATCCTTTCCTCCAGTGTGAGTGGCCTGGTCTGCCATTGTTCACACAACTCTAATACTTGGAAAAGAAAAAAAATGTCAATGAATCACATATAAATTCAATTAATCACAAAAATAAAGTTGATATTGCAATATGTACATTTTGTAGGGGGTGACGGGACTTTTCGAACACCCTGTACTGCAGTGTTATATTTATTAAAGGGCCTATTTGGCAGATATATTAAGAGTGCAACAGGTAAATGAGTATCTGTCCAGCTTTGCCAGCCGACTTTTCACTGACACAACCTTAAGGATTGATGAAATACTTGCCGGTTGAAGTTTATTTAAGGATTTATTTAAGGATTTTAAGCCTTTAGGGCAGAGGTTTTCAAACTTTTTTTATGCCGCCACACTAACCTACTTACCTTGGCTTGTGCGACACCTCTGGTGTTTAACCCTCAGTTACTCAAGTGGGGTCATTGTGACCCAAGAAAATATTCAATAAACAATTTTATACGAATGGCAACACTTGTAATAACCACACCCACAGTACCTTCCACACTCATCGAGTTGTTTATATTTCAGTGTTAATCAGTTGCTTACTGCGCCTGGTTCTGTGTGTTTATTAGTAGACGTTGACCCCACGTGACCATTTGCGTTTTGCTTTCTGCTGAATTCTGACCCCAGGGCCATCTAGAGGGCGATGTAAAATATGCCACGAAATACGGACAACAAACATTCAACGAGATGCTCAAGGTGTAATGCATTCATTTGCAAGTTGCATATGTGTATCAAATGTAGTGATTGTAATGATCTAGAGAGTTATGAAAATGAAAATTAAAATGATACGATATGATATATGTTTGATTGATTTGTTTTCAATATAATCGATTTTTTGGATTTTTTTAATATTAATGGCTTTATTAACCTAATTTGACATTATTACATCTGACAAGAAAATAAGATTTGAAATAAAATAAATATATATAAACAAGGGGGTCACATTGACCCCACGCGGCTATTTATGTTTTAATACCCAACGCAAGTAACTCAGGGTTAATGTAAAAACATTATAAAACCCCTTATTGCGGCAAATGTATGTAGCAATGTATACAGTTATACAATATACACTAAGAGTAAGAACTTTACAAAGACTATCGATAGCGGACTATATGAAATAAGGTACCTTGGCTTAATGTGAAACTTGAGCTTGGTGAGAGTCACATTCTTCTTTAATATTCGGGCGAATAGTTGACAAAGCAACGTGCATTTCTTCACTAACAGCTCTCAGTCGTTCTCTTTTATTTGTTTTAATATTCGTTAATGAAGAAAAGCTAACTTTACATAGATAAGTAGTTCAAAATTGCAAAAGGATCGAAAGAGCTCTTTTAGTCAAGCTGGGGTACTGCGTTTTAATTCCAATCCAGAAACTATCGAGTTCGACTTCAGCATGTTTTAATTTCAAGCGACGATTATTCCTCAGCTCAATAAGTTCCTCTTCTTCTGTTTGAGACATATCACATACGCCAGATTTGATAAATGGGTTCCGAATCCGATCATAATTTTCAATGGACAAATCTTGAAAATAATAGTTAAATTTTTTCGCCAACATTTCCAAATGATTAGAAATTAATTCGTTCATTTCACTGCAGTTATTAGATGCAGATGTTTTAGGAAACATACTAGAATTCCCGCTCTTTATTTGTTTCATCCAAAGTTGAGTTCTCTCTTTTAGAGCAATGAGTTTGTCTGTTGAGGTAGGGATATTTTCTTTTCTTCTCTCCCTTGTATATTGGTATTCACTTTGTTCAAAATTTCAAATATATCAGCTAAGCAACCTAATTTTGAACACCGAAACGTGTCTTGTAACAATTCACAGAACTCTGTTTTACTTTCACGCTCAAATAATTCCAACATTTCATCTTTCAATTCATAAATACGACATAATACTCGACCTCTAGACAACCATCACACTTCAGTATGGAGTAGGTGGTTTCTGAATTTAGACCTCCATCTCTTTACAAACTTTCGAAAATATATGTGACCTAAGTGGCCTACTCTTAATAAAGTTTATCATCTTAAAACAACATCCATAACATCTTGCAGATCCTGTCCTATGGTTTTTGAACTAATGCCTCACGATGTTAAAAACAAGTGAACAAAATTTTAGCATTTTGCTGTTTTGCCAATGATACAAAACCATGTAAACGACCTGTCATCGATGAAGCTCCACCTGTGAATATTCCAACGCAATTTGTCCTACAAAATAAAGGGTACAAACAAGTCGAACAGATAACACCAATCCCAAAAGTCAGGGATGTTGGATTAATAATGTCATCGGATGCCAAATTCAGAGAACATTATAACATTCAAGTTACAACTGGGAAAATAATGGCAATGATCTGCAGGAGCTTCCACAACAGAAAAGCAAACATTATGCTAAAATTATGGAAAAGTTAAGCCCATTCAGAAAACTATACATTGCAAACATAGAAGCCATACAGAGGACTTTTACGACTTAGATAGTGGAAACGATCCTACAGTCCCTTCCCTCCCTGGAAAGACGACGTGAGCGATTAGAAATGAAATAGAAACAGTCCGAATTGCAGTGGGACAGACGGATATAAAAACGAGGCAGGAAAATACAATCAGAATACGAGACCGAAAACTCTTCAACGTGTTACCAACAGTACTAAGAAATTTCCAACACACTAACCTGAATAATTTCGAAAACTAGCTGGACAGGTTGTTGTATAAAGTTTCTGGTAGGGCAGGAAGAGAGCGGAAACGAACTCTACTAAATCCTGCAGATAAGGTAGGATGCTGCAGAGGAGTCGACCACAAGTCAATCCTGAACCGTCGCTAGAAGCCATCATAAAATATCATAAGTAAAGAGGAGACTGTAGGCACCAGTCGACAAGGGAAGTACTGTGGGGGGAACGTAAGTAGAAGACGGAGTGCTGAAACTCCCGTTTCTCCTGTCACTCTGCTCTTCAGCTGATCTTTTACCATGCCTCATCTATCCTGTGAGCGTTCCGACATGCTCTCAAACAAACACTTCTCTCCCTATTCTTCACTACACATACATGCATCTTACACACTACACAATTTCTCCAAAATTAAAAAAAAAGTCAAGGACTTCAAGAGCGTAGCAGTCCTCTGGGAATGGGATCATAAATGTCCCCCACTTCTGGCTCCCCCGCTGCCGATACCGGGAAAGTAGAACCTGGCAGATTCTGCTGCTGCCCATTAGAGAAGTTCTGGGCCTCTGACTGATTCACTTTTCATAAACTTCTGCAACATTCGTGGTCTTTCCTCAAATTTTCAATCTCTTGAACACCACTTCTATTTCTCAAACTCACCTTCTTCTCACTGAAACTTAGGTGTCTGGAACGACTAACAACAACCTTTTTTCTGTACCCTCTTACTTTATCTATACTCAATTTTACTACAAAGGTGGATGTTGCGTATATGTACGCAATGACCTAACTTGTTCTCGTATTTCCGAACTCGAATCTTCCGAATTTTATACCCTCTGGCTACGGCTTACATGCCAATCTCAAACTAAATACATCTGCGCTGTTTACCTTTCTCCTAATTCTACTAACTATACAAAATTCCTTGACTACCTCACTTTCAAAGTGGAATACATTCTACTCTGCTCTCATTTTGCTGAAATCTCCATTTTAGAAGATTTCAATGTGCTCCACCACCTTTGGCTATCCTCCCATTTCACTAACATCCCCGGCGAACTAGCTTACAACTTTTCTATCCTAAATGACCTAGAGCAGATTGTACAGCACCCTACTCGTATCCCCGATCGCCTTGGAGATAGGGCCAACATTCTGAATTTATTTCTCACCACTCGTCCTTCTTACCCTGTTAAACGTTTTTCTCAGTTGGGCTCCTCCGATCACAATCTTATATCTGTTTTCTTATCGCTCTAATTCGGCCTTTGGATCCTCCCAAGAGGCGGCACTTTGATGCTGCTGATTGGGAGGCCCTTAGGTAGTATTTCTGATTTCCCATGGAATGATTACTGCTTCCGTGACCAGGCCCCCTACCCCGACTGTGCTGAGAGCATCTCGGAGGTGATTTTCCTGGGCATGGAGACATACATTTAATATTCTATCCCTACTACTAATGCAAAAGCACTTTGATTTAACTTTACTTGTTTAATGCTATCTGCAACAGAGAAGAGACTTTCAGAAGGTACTGTCGCCATCCAACTCCTGCCTTTCAATCTGCTTATATTTCTGCCCAGAATCTGCGAAACGAGTCGAAGAAAACTCCTAAAATTTCTCTTATCAAACAATGTGAAAACCTATCCAATTCTAATTCTTCTCGCTCTTTCAGGCATTTTGCCAAGAACCTCTCCAACAACTTTGCTGCTTCTTCTTTCTCTCTTCTTTTTCATTCCGACGGCTCATTGCCGTCTCTTCTGCCAATAAAGATGAACTTCTTGCTCACACATTCACCTACAACTCCACTCTGGACGATTCCGGTGCTGTTCCTCCATCATCTACTCTGCTCTCATTTTGCTGAAATCTCCATTTTAGAAGATTTCAATGTGCTCCACCACCTTTGGCTATCCTCCCATTTCACTAACATCCCCGGCGAACTAGCTTACAACTTTTCTATCCTAAATGACCTAGAGCAGATTGTACAGCACCCTACTCGTATCCCCGATCGCCTTGGAGATAGGGCCAACATTCTGAATTTATTTCTCACCACTCGTCCTTCTTACCCTGTTAAACGTTTTTCTCAGTTGGGCTCCTCCGATCACAATCTTATATCTGTTTTCTTATCGCTCTAATTCGGCCTTTGGATCCTCCCAAGAGGCGGCACTTTGATGCTGCTGATTGGGAGGCCCTTAGGTAGTATTTCTGATTTCCCATGGAATGATTACTGCTTCCGTGACCAG
Source organism: Bathynomus jamesi (assembly GCA_023014485.1). Classification (NCBI taxonomy): domain Eukaryota; kingdom Metazoa; phylum Arthropoda; class Malacostraca; order Isopoda; family Cirolanidae; genus Bathynomus; species Bathynomus jamesi. Next base: position 443,500 of record JAJOZX010000365.1, on the reverse strand, counting down.
GCCCCCTACCCCGACTGTGCTGAGAGCATCTCGGAGGTGATTTTCCTGGGCATGGAGACATACATTTAATATTCTATCCCTACTACTAATGCAAAAGCACTTTGATTTAACTTTACTTGTTTAATGCTATCTGCAACAGAGAAGAGACTTTCAGAAGGTACTGTCGCCATCCAACTCCTGCCTTTCAATCTGCTTATATTTCTGCCCAGAATCTGCGAAACGAGTCGAAGAAAACTCCTAAAATTTCTCTTATCAAACAATGTGAAAACCTATCCAATTCTAATTCTTCTCGCTCTTTCAGGCATTTTGCCAAGAACCTCTCCAACAACTTTGCTGCTTCTTCTTTCTCTCTTCTTTTTCATTCCGACGGCTCATTGCCGTCTCTTCTGCCAATAAAGATGAACTTCTTGCTCACACATTCACCTACAACTCCACTCTGGACGATTCCGGTGCTGTTCCTCCATCATCATCTTCCGACTTAATTATGTCTCAAATCTCCAAAGATAATTTTTCTGCCATAACTGGGCTCAACTCTTGGGAGCCGTACGGTCCTGGTGATGTTCCTCCTGTTGTTCTCAAGAAGTGTGCTTCTGTGCTGACCCCCTGCTTAGGCAAATTCCTTCGTCTGTCTTACATCTGGCACTTTCTCTTCTTGCTTCAACCCTCCCATTATCGTCCAACTGTTTTGATTTCTTGCTTTCTAAAGTTTTTTTAATCTATTCTCAATAGAAAGATTCTTAAACATCCCTCTTCTCACAATCTTCTTACAGATCATCAGTATAGTTTCCAAGAGACTTTACTGACGATCTTCCTTCGTATATATGACTCTTGGTCATCCTCCTTTCGGGATTTCGGTGAAACATTTGCTATTGCGCTAGAAATATCAAAAGCTTTTGATAGAGTCTGGCACAAATCTTTAATTTCCAAACTGCCTTCTTTCGGTTTCTATCCTTGTATCTTTGCCTTCATCTGTAATTTCCTTTCTGGTCGATATATAACTGCAGTTGAAGATGGTCACTGTTCTCCAAAAACTATTAACAGTGTTGTTCCTTAGGGCTCGTTCCTGTCACCCACTCTCTTCCTTTTATTTATCAATGATATATTAAATCGCACTTCCTCTCCTATCCACTCGTCTGCCGATGATTCCACTCTTCACTTCTCCACCCGCTTCACAAAGCGTCCCTCTCAACAGTCACTCCATGATTCGCGGGGGACGGCTATGGGGCACCTGACCTCTAATCTTTCTACTGTCTCTGATTGGGATAGAGAAAACTTTGTGGATTTCAATGCCTCAAAAACTCAGTTCCTCCATCTGTCTACTCATCCCAATCTTCCACACGACTATTCCTTTACCTTCAACAATACACAACTCACTCCTTCCTCTTCTCTTAACTTTCTTGTGGTTTCCTTTTCACGTGATCTTTCTTGGAAAGATCACCTATACTCTCTATCTAAAACAGCTACTAAAAGGTCAGGTGTGCTATACCGGCTCCGCAGTTTATTCACACCCGCTCAGTTCCTGTGTCTATACTGGGGTCTTGTCCGCCCTCTATGGAGTACGCCTCTCATGTGTGGGATGACAACCCATAGAGCTCTAATGGAAATCGACAGCCTTTTGTCTCATCAATTCCCCATCTCTAACTAACTGTCTTCAATCCCTCTGTCTTCGCTGCAATGTTGCCTCAATTTCTTGGTAAATATTAAGTTTAGAATCGTAAATTAAACTCGAAAAAGTTTCGAGGCGTAAATTATTGTGTCGTCTATAACAGCTGTCTAATTGTTTTAAACCATTACTTTTTGTTTAGAACATACAAAATGGTTAGTATTTGCTTTACAGCACAAAAGTTCATTAAAGTCATATTGCTTACAGGTAGTAATTTTGATAAATGTCCCGCTTTATCAAAATTACAGGGCGATCTTTCGTTTTAGGAACTTAAAATCGAGGCTACAAATAAGGTAAATAAAATGTAGGGATGATCAGTAGTTTTGGGTCTTTTCCTTTATAACGCCCCAATTTCTTTTTTTTTAGTTAGTAACAATTTTGACAGAATAATTTCGTTAAAACTCACGAAATTATCATGACTTAACCTAACCAATCATCAAGGGCGTACAGTTTACCAAACCGGGCATTCAATTAACCTAATTAGTTGGTAAGGTTAAGTCGTGATATTTTTATTAAACCTATGGGAAAATTATTGAATGGCCGGTTAGGTCAACTGTACGCCCTTCACGATTGATTAGGTTAAGTCGTGATATTTTCGTTAGTGTCATAATTTACGCCCCTAAACTTTTTCGAGTTTAATTTACGCCTCTAAATTTAACATTTACCACTTTCTTTACTATCGCTATTATAACGGGCACTGCTCTTCTGGACTCTAATTTATAGGAGGAGATTGTTTTATAGGAAGTGATTGTAGATACCAATCGACAAGGGAAGTGTGAGCATTTTCGATTACCAATCTTTGGGGAGCATACCGCAACTAATATTGGTAATCTGCGCCCACCTCTGATCGTGGTTCGATCGATCGAAATGAGGCCCCAGTCTTGGGCGACTCAAGTACAGGATTGTTTTTAATTGAATTAACCTAAGGTAGTCCGTGTCTTATAAATTAGACTGATAAATTTACAAATTAATTGGGAACACCTATCTTTAATAAATCTTTTCAAATAAACAAGGCAACAACTACAGGTAATAACGAAAGAAAAACACCATCAAATACAAAAAATCCTAGTATTGGAACGCAAATAAGTTAACACGATGCTAGTTTATAGTGTAATTTAGTGTAGATAACTACAAACTATCAACGTGGGCCAACCTCTTAATTCCAATACGCAACAAAATAAACTAACGAAAGCTGAACGTTAAATAATTCAAATCCTTAACCAAAATAAATATGTAATTAACAATACAAAATATAAACAATCAAATTCAAAGACGAATGTTTATAAAAAGCCAGTAAGCTGAAAGGTCTATTATAGATTTCAAAATTAACCTTTCAAACAATTCAAATACTGTAAATTAAACTCAAAAGAGTATCAAATTTAAACTTTGGAAACACGGAGGTTTTAACGAAGTAGATCACTTTAAGAGCAAGGAAGTTAACTGCACGAAGGCAAGACAAAGTATATCTTAAATTTCAACCTTCTCGCTCGCCAACCACCGACTGCGCTTATCCCATGGTTTTAAACGCCTGGCAGCGTCATTTGCGTTGCCTGTTTCTATGGCGATGTTGAGCGAGCCCCAAACAATATTGTAGGAAATATATATATATATATGTATGCAGATACATACGCTAACCTGTCCAAAAAATTTCGGACAGGACGTACTCCTGGGTGGCTGTTCGTCAGGAGACAGGGAGTGCTGGAACTCCTGTTTCTCCTGTCACTGTCCTCCTTAACTGATCTTTTAACATGTCCAGCATGCTCTCAAACACACACTTCTCCCCCTATCCTCACTACACATACATGCATCCTACACACTACACAACCTTTTCAAAATTTCTATTAAAAAAAAATGGCATTATTGAGCAGTGAAGACCTTGTTTTTGGCTGTCTCTGTCTTCTGCGGAGGGATCACTTTTGCGGGCGCTCGCCGCTCGCCCTTAGCCCCCTCCTTACTATCAGGTCATCCCATAAATAATGTTGTTCTTTTACCTTTATTTCCAAATGAAAATAAAACCATCAAAATAAATTTTAATCAATTATATATTTTCCTTCACTTTCTCTGCCACCTCTCTACAAGCATTTCAATTCCATGTTGATAAAATTCCTTCGATTTAGAAGCAAAAAACTCCGAGAGGGCAATGTTGATAGCCTCGAAACTTTCAAGTGCTTTCCCGTCAAGATAGTTTTGAAGACTTCTGAATAGGTGGTAATCTGATTGTGCAAGGTCTGGTGAATACGGAGGATGTGGAATTTTTTCCTAACCAAGCTGTTCAATTTTGGCAGTGGTGATTCGAACAGTATGAGGACGCGCGTTGTCCTGTTGAAACGCAACACCCTTGCAATTGGCCAAAGAAGGACGTTTTGTTTGCAATGCAGCGCTCAATCTTTGAAGTTGCTGACAGTAGACTTCGGATGTAATGGTTTGATTGGGCTGCAACAGTTCAAAATAAACCTCTCCTTGAATATCCCACCAAACCCACAGCAAAACCTTCCTGGGATGCAGATGTCCTCTTGGCTGTGCCGTAGAAGATTCCCCTGCACTAACCCACTGCCGATGACGCTTAACATTGTGATAAGGCACCCATTTTTCATCTCCTGTAATAAGTTGATTCAGAAACGGTGCTTGAAGTTGCCGAGAATGCAGTGAAGAGCAGATGTTCATACGATCTCTACAGTTATCTGGTGACAACGTATAGGGAACCCACTTCCGAAATTTCGACACTTTTCCCAGTCGTTGCAGGTGGCGACGAACTGTAGAACCGATCGAATTTAGTCGCTGGACAAGTTCTTCAACAGTTACAGCAGGATTTTCTTCAAGTGTTGCTATCAGGTCATCATTGAACTCAACAGGTCGGCCAGAGTGGGTCTCATTAGTTAAGCTATAGTCACCAGACCTAAACTTCTAGAACTATCGTTGACATTTCCTAACATTTAAAGCTTCCTCCCCATAAATATCCTGAATATTTTTTGCGGCTGCAGTCGCGTTATTTCCTTTTCTAAACTCATAAAGCATTATAAGCCTAATGTGTTCCTCTGACACCTCCATCTTATCCGTAAGGGTGAAATAAATGAAGATTGTTAAAGCGATGAAACTTCACTTAGACTAGGAACATGTCTAAACATATAGAAATCCAGGTTTTCCTCAAAATATACACAAAAACATGTGCAAACACGACGCAATGCAAAAAAACGACATTACTTTGGGATGACCTGATACATAAGAAAAAATGCATGCCTCCTCCTTTAAGGAGAGCACGAAGTACCAGACCTTTAACATTCTTATTAATTTTCTGTCCAACTCTCCAACGCAAGGGTTAATCGGTATTTTTAATCTTTCATCTACTCAACCGGTGAACTCTGAAGCAATCTTCTTCAATCCATTTTTCCAGGAGTCCAGGAATCTCGAAAACCCTGGACCTTGGTTTTGGCTCTCTTCTTCTTCTATAGGAGGTTGGGGGTCATTTTTGTGGGCATTCGCTCGTGGTCCCTCCTTCTTGCATAAAAAAAAAAATTCCGCTTCCCAAATGTTCTTAAAATTTGTCAGCAGATATTCCTTTTTTAATTGCTGAGTATTATATTTTGTCTTATTTCCAAACCTGCCAATTTTAGTCAGGGGGGGATGAGGAAGGGGGGAGAGTCGCCTCGTTTTTCTGTGCCTCTTGTTCTCGCTTCGAGTTTCTCTGTGGTTGTACGGAAGGTATGGGCACCACATCGAGTCGGCTGTAAAGCTTTTGTAGCTCCCTTTTTTCCTTGTAACTCCTTGAAACTCTCTCTCTCTCTCTCTCTCTCTCTCTCTCTCTCACACACACACACACACACACACACTATTAACATTAAGTGAAAGAAGCAAAAAGTTAGAAAATGAACTAAAGTCACGAATTATTGTTAAATATTTACTTAAAATATATTTTAGAATTTATGACATTAAATTTTGTAAACTAGACAAAATATTCAGAGAGATGAATGCAATTTTTTAGCATGATCTCTTATCATATTCAATAATATTATACATACATCTTGAGAGAGAGAGAGAGAGAGAGAGAGAGGGAGAGTGTGTTACAAGGAATTACAAGGAGGAGAGGAAGCCTCAAAGACCTTCCGGTCCATTCTGGGAGGTTCCTGTTATTAAACAAGTTTATTTTTCTTTCAAGTATTCTAGCAGCAGTAGAAAAGTGGATAGAAAAGCATAAGGCTCTCCTGCACCCTCCGCTCCCTCCCTGGCAGAGGCAGGTACGGAAAAAGATTGAAGAAAATACCTTGACCCTGGAAAAGCAGCCAAGGAAATTTTACAGGAAAGTGGAGAATATATAAGACAGCTCTATAATTACGCATGCCCACATAGACACCGCGCAGGCGAACTCCTGCAGAGTTACGTTATGTTTTAGTCTTAAACCATGAGAGTATTCAGTACTTTGTCTAGCCTATTTTTAAACACATTTACACTTTGCCTTGAAACAACCTCTGAGGGAAGTTGGTTCCAGATATTAACTATTTTATAGGAACAGAAATTGCCGCAGACAGAGGTCCTAAATGTCTTTAGTTCTAGTTTAAACCCATTATTTCTTGTCGGATTGGCATTAAGTGAGAATAAGTTCCTGTAGTCTAGCTGACAACGTAACCTCCCCGTCTCTAAGGTAAACAGATCTAGGCGCTCCAATCTCCGTTGGTAGTTTTGCATTCTCATAGAAGAGATCAATTTTGTAGTCCTTGTACCCTTTCTAACTTTTTTATATCCTTCCTAAGGGACGGAAACCAAAACTGCGCACAATATTCCAGTTGAGGTCTGACTAGTGAATTATAAAGAGACATTACAGTTTCTTTGTTCCGAAACTGGAACTGTCTTTTAATATAACCTAATATTTTTAAGGCCCTCTTTTCGACTTCTGCACAGTGCTTCGACGGTTTAAGCTCACTAGTGATATAGACTCGTAGTCTTTCGCTAGATCGGTCTCAGTCAAGTTCCTTTCCAAGAGAGAGTAATCGGTCTTCGGGTTTTTATAACCTATGTGCATTACTTTATATTTGTCAAGTAGTAAACCATTCGGCCAACCTGTCAAGATCATTTTGAAGCGTTCTTACGCCCTCCTCAGTAACTACACTACTTCCTAATTTCGTATCGTCTACAAATTTAGAAATTGTACTTAGGAGCCCGACATCTATATCGTTAATATAGATGATAAAAAGTAAAGGACCCAGAACGGAACCCTGAGGGACACCACTGGTGACGGGCACCCACTCCGAAGCCACTCCATTTATTACCACTCTCTGCTTTCTATTTTTAAACAATCCTCAATCCATTTGAAAACGAGCCCGGTGATTCCTAGTCCTCTGACTTTAGCCATCAATCTCGCGTGAGGAACTTTGTCAAAGGCCTTTTGAAAGTCGAGATACACTTTACCTGTTGTCCTACTTGTATCGTATAGAGTATGCATATTATGGAAAAACTCTAACAGGTTTGTCAGACAGGATCTGTGTCGCCTAAATCCATGTTGAGAATAAAAAAATAGATTGCTCGATTCAAGGTGATACGCAATACGTTCCGGAATGATGGATTCCAGCAGTTTGCCGACAAGTGATGTTAAACTGATCGGGCGGTAATTACAAGGATTTTCCCTATCATCCTTTTTAAAGATTGGTGTTACATTTTCTAACTTCCAGTCGGTTGGAACTTTCCCTAACTCGATTGATTGTTTGAATATGGTTTCGGAATTGTCAACAACATTGTGGCTAACCTCTTTTAATACCCTTCAAAGAAATAAGTCGGGACCACGTGATTTGTATTTATTCATCTTTTCAATTAATTGCTGTACCTCATATCTCGTAAAACTTATGGTGTCTACGGGATGGTCACCGTCGTACGTATTCCGAGGATTTGGCACTTCAATTGAGTCTTCCTCTGTGAAGACTGTAACGAAGAACTCGTTTAACGTATTAGCTATATCTTTATCATTGAATTTCAGTACGTCATTTCTATCTTTTAGGGGACCTACAGAATTTTTAATTGGCTTTCTGCTATTAACATGGGCAGAAAACTCTTTAGGGTTAACTTTACAAAGTGAGGCAACTCTAGCTTCTTTATCACGTTTGGCTGATCTAATTAAGGACTTAACCCTTCAACGTCAGTTTACATAGTTTCCATGAATTAGTCTGGTTGAGATGTGACTTAAGTAGTTTGTAGGCGCTATTTCTTTCCGTAATAGCTTTGTCAATTTCGTTGTTAAACCATTTCCGCGACTTTGTTGACAAGGTCACAGTGGCGGACTGGCTAGGCTGTCAGTCTGCCATGTGGCAGATGGGCCCCCCTAGAAAAAAGGGAAGTTGGCCCCCTAGACCTGAGGTAAAAAAAATTAGCAGCCAATCTATTATACTCGTATATAAAGTTTAAATAAACATAAGTCAGTTGGGCCTGATGAGATATATCCTAGAATTTAATTGAGGGTGTTGACAGTATTTCTATTACATGAAATAGATATAATTTATTTAGATTTTTGTAATTATTTGTTTGTATTTTTTTATTTTGTATTTATTAATATTGTAATTTTTTTTATTTTTTTATTTTGTATTTATTAATAGTATATAAAAAGGCAAATGTATTAGTAACTTCTTTAATTTGTTAAAATTATTGCAGGTTTTAAACTTTTAGAAAGTAGCAAAAATTAATAAATTTATGTGCCTAAAATACAGTTTTGCCAACCTGCCTGTCACTGCGACATTTTTAAAGTCATTAGTTTATTTAATAGTTGCCTACATGCTTCATTAAAATCAATTCCAATTTATCAAAGTAAGTCTCTTATTTTTGTTATTGCTGTTATATATGTATAATTATATTTTACCC
>JAJOZX010000365.1:350000-432500 GCA_023014485.1 Bathynomus jamesi | reverse complement strand
GAGGGTGCGGGTAAACATTAGCACAGCTCTTCATTCCGGTGAACTCCAAGATCCGTTTTTGCACCGATTAGTGACTGGTTATGAAAAGTGGATACTGTACCAGAATGTTAAGTACCATCGACAGTGGGTTTGTGCCGGAGAACCAGTGACACCTCAGCCAAAACCAAATCTTCACCCTCGGAAGGTGTTGCTCAGTGTTTGGTGGGATAAAGGTGGTGTAATACACTTTGAAACCTTACCACACAGCCAAACAATCACCACTCAAGTCTACTGTCAACAACTGGATCGATTGAACATTGCACTAAAAGAAAAGAGACCTTCTTTGGTTAATCGGAAAGGAATCATGTTCCACCACGACAACGTACGTCCTCATACCTCTCGGATCACTTCTGCAAAAATTGAGGAGCTTGGGTGGGAAAAACTTCAACATTCTCCATATTCTCCAGACCTTGCGACTTCAGATTATCATCTCTTCAGGAGTCGGCAAAACTATCTTGACGAGAAAGAGTATACTTTTTTAGATGACCTGCACACCAGTCTTTGTACGTTTTTTGGCTCAAAACCGCCTGAATTTTATAAACATGGCATAGAAAAGCTTGTAGGACGTTGGCAGAGTGTCATTGATTCCGATGGAAAATATATACTAGATTAAAAAGTTTCAGTTGAGTTTTTTTTTGTCTTTCTAATTCCGATCTAAAAAACGACATTGATTATGGGATGACCTGATATATATATATATATATATATATATATATATATATATATATGAAAACAATAAACATTTTAATTAACTTTCCTGAAAGTGTCTACTTACTTTTGCCAATCTTTTCTTTGAAAGCATCTCTGTGTGTGTATATATATATATATATATATATATATATACACACACAACCAAAAGAATTAAATGAGAAGTCTATATACACTTTTATATTTTTTTTATAAAGAAAATTCTGCGAAATCAAAGAAGAGGAATCACACTTCATTTGTTTTCTTCGTACTTTCATGCTAGTATATTTGATTAACAATTAAAGAAAAATGCAAACAAATATAACAGTACACACTTTATATATATATATATATTTGGGTGTGTTTATGGTATATGGTGAAAAATGCGAAGTGAAAATGCAAGGGAGCGGAACCCTTTATTTTGTGAGGATACATGAGAAAACAGAACAGGCAAAATATCTTTGTAATCCAACAACATTTAGAGGTTGCCCACAGCTGATAGGTATTTTCAATTTATAGGGCAATGGAAATTTTAATTCTCAGTTTAAATGATAAATTGCATCTCCAATATACATCTCCAATAAGTATTCAGAACAAATATATCGTGTGAGTATATTCACTAAATTCATAATTAACGATTAAAGTACATGACACCTCGAGTGTTGGCGTTCATTTTTTCATCAAAGTGGCTTTGGAGGCTGTCGGCAAGACTCTACGATGTTCCTCGACGATTTGAATCATGAACTGCATCTGCTCTTCGTTCCGAGTCCTTCCAGCCTTCGTGAATTCTTGAATCAATGCTATGCCTTGCTCTGCTGCATCATTCACTACATTTAAGGAATCCACCCTGATCTTTGCTGAACCAAAGCTGGTGTTGTTTTCCCAGTTTGATGGATCCTCTTGCAGGAAATCGACCGGAAGATCTAGAAGGGTGAACAGATTGTACGTATTGGAAGAGCAACAGTCTGCCAGGGTCTTTCCTCTTGGATCTGGAATCCAGACTCGTCGGGGGGGGGAGCTTCTGACCCTTCAACGGAATTCATATTCTCTACCATTTTCCGCTTCTCATCATCATCGACTGCAGGATCGAATAGTGCAAGGCCCACGTTTACCTCATTGAGGTACCAGAGATGCCGATTAAAACTCTTGTACCCAGCGGCGTTGGTGTTTTGCAACTTTTGAAGGAGGGCTAAGTCGCTTCGTGGAGCGCTTGCTGCTTCTCTTGCTGAAAACCACGGAAGGACGTAATCTTGAGGAACGAAGAGACAGAAGTCCCGCAACCCAGAAATCAGGCGGTCACTGCTACTTGCTCCACGAGATGTTGAAGGACATTGGTTCATGTGCATCGTGAACTGGTATCTGAACATCCAAATCTTGAAAGAGTAAATTCCACGCGCCATCCACCGTGCTCGGTGCAAAGCCCCTGGAGCCATGAACACACGACTCCGACGTCCGTGAGGTACTCCTCCCATGAAAATGACTACAAGTTCAAGAAGCTCTTTGTAGTCATCTCTTGGATGCTTCACTTTCAGAAGGTCATTTGCTTCATGAATCATCTTCTCGGACCAGGGACTGATCACTGCAGCCGTGTCCTCTTCGTCCGCGGCAGTGGAGTATTCATTCAATTTCAGTTGCGGCCAAACATTACGGAAGCTCTGGAAAATCGTAATCTCAGGTCCTTTGGAAAGGTCTCCAACAAGGAAAGAAAATACTGCTTCAAGCAGCAGTTCCAGCACGTGATGTCGACACGCAAAGTAAATCATTTCACGCCCGAGAGCCTGCTCTACTCGCACACACACTCCTCCATGGATGCCGGTGTTGGTGGCTGTCGTGTCAAAGCAAAGAGCTTTGATCTTCTGGCCAAGATCCCAGTTTTTGATGGTTTCGATGATGACGATTGCTGTCCTTTCTGCCTTGGAGTCTGGGAGTTTGGGGATGGCTAGAATCTTGCTCATCCCATCCCCGGTAACTAAGATGGCTAAACGGTCGATTTTCTCTCTTCCCATTAAGTCTGCCATAAGTTCTCCATCCCAGTGAAGAACAAGAGGGCATTCAGGCTTGTAAGAAGCTCTCACCTCTGCTTCGTGGGCTGATCTGTACCTGGATCTGCTGGCCCGAATAGCACTTGGACTGAGGCACATCTCACTTATGTCCTGACCCATTTGCATGCCAAAGGGGATGAGAACACGAGCAGCTGCCCTGTCGCTCATCCGCGTGCGGTCCAATGCCGCAGTGACCTCCGAACTGATTGCCGTCGTCCCACGGCGATGTTTTGGAGCCGACGATGTAACTGGCTTTCTTTCGGGACTTGTTTCCTCACTTGATGACGCTGACGATGAGGTTTCCATAACAACGGTAGCAGAGATTTCTTCCATTTCCTGCACATGCCTGTCTTTCCGCTTCAATTCCTGAGCAGTTCTTTCTTGGGCCCTTGCGACTTTTTTGGCAATCTTCTTGTCGACATTTCCAATCCTTCCTCTCCGACCCTCCTCCCTTTGAGCAAGCAGGAAGTCCTTGTCCTCCTGAATTTGATAAGATTTAGGGCATTTTGGTGACCAATGTCGAAAAGGTTGTTCAAGCTTGACCTGAACGCAGCCTGGTTGTCCAAATTGGTTTTCGTTTTCCGCGAAATTCTCTTCTTCAAACCCTGCCATTCGTCATGCAATTTCCGGACGTGCTTCTTGACGTCGTGCGGATGTTTCGTCGGTAAACCTTCTGTCACCCAGATTTCAATGATGGCTTGTGATGTCGAGGACACACTCTCAGCTAAGGATTTCTTCTCTTCATTGTGGAGATGGAAAAGGTACTTCAATACATTACCTCTTGAAGGTAATTGCTGACCGGCAATAGTAGGACTTGATGACCACAAAAGCCAGATTGATTTCTTCGATCTTGTACATGCCGCCATCGTTCACCAGTTATCTGTGAATAAGACAAAACAGTGAAATTGGTAAGTTAATTTAACCCATTCATGGATAAAGTACCTCAGGAAAATGTGTAGAAATAAGCCACCCTCTTTGTAACCGTAATCTGTGTTCAAACAATGATTGGCTGATAACCCATGAACACAATATGTATAAAATTATAATATTTTGGCGAAATCATGCATACATAACATTTACAGTATATTCAATCCATATATAAATTTAAAATAATCTACGGTACACTACACTATTTCACTCAGACGATGCGAAAAAAGATGATTGCAATACGCTGAAGCAGAGAGCGTCCAAAATTTTATACGCATAAAATTAAACCTTATAACTATTTTTGGAAACAAAATATTGCTGGTAAAACAAGTCATTATACTTACAAACAATTCATAATACCATCCATTACAGTGCTAAGTAAAAAAACGTTTGAAATATATGAATTATTTAAATAACACTTACCGTTATGAGAACTGTGATGCTTCTTGGCCACCATTACGTAAATGCATGAAAGACGTGAGTAATTAAGAGAAAACGATTTAGAATTAAAGAAAATTCATTTGTTGGTATACTGAAGTAAAGAAATATGGATTATCAGAACGCAATTGACAAATGCAATTTCTAATTTTGGGGACGCTGTGTATCAATGGGTTAATAAACACTAGAAGTGACTTAAAAGGGCGCATAAATAAATGAGCATACAGGTAAAACTTTGGGGTCTTTGGGCAACCTCTAAATATTTGATGATTTTCCAAACAAATCATGTGCTTTATTTGCTCCCGGAACCTCATCATTTGCGGGGTTCCGTGACCCGAATTCACACTTGCAGTTTTTAAAAGCACCCTAATATATATATATATATATATATATATATATATATATATATATATACTGTATATATATATATATAAGAAAAACACAATAATCATTTTACAATAGCTAACTTCTCCGAAAATGTCTATTTACTTTTGTCGTGGAGAAAGAGTATAACACTCGGCACATGATTTGCCCGAGACTACTCCAAAATCCAAAGAGGTTACAATGGATTGCGGATTTGACCCAAATTCGTATCAAAGACACGGATTTACTTCCGTCCACACCAAATATTGTTTTCAATATTATTATTACAAATGAAGTAAAAACAATTTAAATTCTATTATACAGGGTGTACATAAAGTCAGGATCTATTTTTGTGAAGCACTTGGAAATTATATGGAATTCAATCATAAAATGATAAAGTGGTAACATTTATTAAATAATTAAGAGTAGGATTCGACGTGACGCCCATCAGTATCCCTGCACAGCTCAAATCGTTCCGCAGCATTTCTAAACACATTCTGGAGCATTTGCGGGGTTATGTTATCTGCAGCAGTTCGTATACGTGTACGTAAGTTTTCAAGACTCGTAATCTTCGTCTGATAGACGTGCGATTTGATAAAGCCCCATGCAAAGAAATCTAAAGGGGTTAAATCTGGTGATCTCGCTGGCCAAGGTCTGTTGCTTCCGCGTCCGATCCAGCGATTTGGAAAACGTCCATTTAGATAATTCTGAACAATTTTGACAAAGTGACAAGGAGCACCATCATGTTGATAGACGACGGTACTAACAATCCTATCCCCAATCAGCTGAGGTTCAAGGAATTGCTGCAACATGTCCAGATAAATAAGCCCCGTAACTGTAGCTTCAGCAAAGAAAAAAGGACCATAAACCTTAGATTTTGTTAAACCCATCCAGACATTAACTTTAGGTGAGTCTCTTTCCCAATTTTGGACGAAATCATTCGGTCTTTCATCTGCCCAAATTCGACAGTTATGGCGATTTACTTTTCCACACGTATGGAAAGTGGCTTCATCACTAAAGAGAATGTTGTCCATTAAATTATCACTCCAGATTTGTTCTACGAGATCAGCACACACAGCACTTCGTCGAGGGAAATCTTCCTCATGTAAATCATGTAAAACCTGCAAATGATAGCTTTTCTTCTGCAAATTAACTTTCAGAATTTTGTGCACAGATGACGTCGGGAGGCCGAGTCTGTGTGATGCAGCACGAACGGACGTACGTGGCTCCTCAGCGATAATTCCGCGTACTGCATTCACGGTAAGATCTGACATACACGGTCGTCCTGATCTTGCTTCATCATTTACAGATCCCGTTCGTTTAAATTTGTTCACCAATTTTCGTATTGTCTTGTCTATTGACCCCGGCTTATGAAATCTCCTTCTAAACTTCTCTCTGATGTCATTGTATTTCTTTCCCTCGATTCGCCAAATTACTATTGCCACACGCTCTTCTGTATTCATTCTAATGGCTTCTGAAAAGAAAAATAGAAAAAATAATTATTTCACAAAAATAGATCCTGAGTTTAAGTACACCATGTATATGCAAAGAGAGAGAGCGAGAGAGAGGGAGAGGGAGAGAGAGAGTCGATAAACTGAAGACGGCACACACACACACACACACACACACACACACACACACACACACACACTTTATTGATTTTATTTCAATCAGAAATCAACTTAAAGGATTTGACTCGTTTTATACAATCTTTTCATTTTGAAGAAACGCATGTCGTGGACGTTAATACGGAGGTAGAAGTTTTACCGAGCGGGCAACCTAGCGATTGCCATATTATTACGTGCTGTGTTTTCAAGGTCAAGCTTACTGCGCCTCCTCTCGAGCTGGCCTGGTGAAGTAGTGTGTTGGCTTCTTTTACTTTCCACCCCACAGGTACACCCGGCTCATCGGGGATTGTTCTGTACAATACGTCTAATCTTCTTTTCTATTCCATGGAATTTTAGGTCCTCCCTTTTTTCCGTACCGTAACAGTTGAAATTTCTCAGTGTTAAACTTCATGTAAAAACCAAGCGACTTCTAAAACCGACTACATTATTACCCCTGTCCCATCCTTCAGGCATTAAAAAAGTTCTACTTATTGGTAACCTTCGATTAGCATACCCCCGAATTGTTCATTCTGATAAAGGTCAAGCTTTTTTTTTACTCCGCCTTAGACCTTCAGTTTAACGTGGAATCCGAAACACCAGCAACACAGCGTCTTTACCACTAGGTCACCCAGGGTACCCATTTATCTACCAACCAATTGTGCGGAAAGATGAACGTTTACCGCGCGCCGGTTTCCGTCACCGGTCTCGAGCCTGGATGAACTCTGAAACTATTCTTTTTATTATACTTCATTTTGTACAAAAATGACTAAATCCTGTTGTTCTCTACAAAAACGTTCTGCTTGTAGAGAACCTCTAGATTTTTTATTTTTCTACTGATCTTTGTGTCATCGGGTGTTACTGTGCTGTCTCTGGTAATGATCTATGTCAGGAGTATGAAGAGTAACGGCGCTAATACTGTTTCCTGTGGTACTGAGCTGAGGGGCTCTGATGAAGATATTCCTGTAAAGACTTACTGCCACTCAAATTATATGCCCATCCCCTATCCAAAATGGAGAAAGTTGAGGATCAAGCTGAGAGTAGTTTGCCTGCATATATTTAATAATGCAAAATATTGGAAAGCATCGTAACAGAGCGTGCAAGTGAACAATTCATTCATTCACCTTGAGATGTGAGCACTGAAGATAAATCTACGGAAAGAATGAACCGATAAAGGCATCATTAGTCATGATGGCGACCAATCAGTACTTCACGGTCCAAAGCGTTGGTCCGTTATATCAGTGTTACGATTGACCAGAACTGCACAGCATACTCCAGGTGCGGTTGAACCAAGGAGTTGTACAGAGAGAGCACAATCTCCTTGTTTCCGAAATCGCCTCCTGATATAACCCGCTCTCCCTCTTTCTCTGTTTGTGGAATTTACTTTACCTATAAGTTTTGTGGCACGTGGAACAGGTTACCTTCAGAAGTTGTGAGCAGTTCCTCTGTTGGTCTGTTCATGAAAAGGATAGACCGAACCTTACACACTATTTGAGGGTTTAGAAATATTTTCCTTGGCACCCGTTGCTAGTGGCAGCTCCACGGTATGAGGCGCATGTCCTTTTGAGGTACTTATTTTCCTTGTAACTACCTCTCTCTCTCTCTCTCTCTCTCATGTATACATTATACATTGTGCCCCTACTACTTCTGCATAAAGTCTTTCCAAAATTGTTGTGAAAGAAGATTTATGCAAAAGTATAATGAAAAAGAAAGGCTTCAGAGTTCATTCACACCATGCGTACACTTCTCCACGCAATGGAAAACAAAACGCAGAATGAAACTCTAGACATATCTAAAGTAACCTAAAGTAAGTCAGCATATATATATATATATGTATATCGTAAAGAACGACGCTTGTATAGGAGATATTCCGCGCAAGACGAGAGAGAGAAAACGGAACAAATGAAAAAATGAAGTAACCACCTGGGAATCGAACCCGGGATTTTCCGATTGCCGGTCAGACGCGATACCATTACATTATGGACTTCACTCTTCCAAATGCCAAATGCAGTTGAATGTATATAATGTTACGGCATGCGGGAGGTGCCCCCTTGGGGCATTGGTTTCTGCGAGTATGTAGAAGAATTACGGCATTTGGAAGAGTGAAGTCCATGGTGTAATGGTATCGCGTCTGACCGGCAATCGGAAGATCCAGGGTTCGATTCCCAGGTGGTTACTTCATTTTTTCATTTGTTCCGTTTTCTCTCTCTCGTCTTGCGCGGAATATCTCCTATACAAGCGTCGTTCTTTACGTTATTTATACTGCGTGTTCTTTGCAGTTGAATGTATATAATGTTACGGCATGCGGGAGGTGTCCCCTTGGGGCATTGGTTTCTGCGAGTATGTAGAAGAATTACGGCATTTGGAAGAGTGAAGTCCATGGTGTAATGGTATCGCGTCTGACCGGCAATCGGAAGATCCCGGGTTCGATTCCCAGGTGGTTACTTCATTTTTTTCATTTGTTCCGTTTTCTCTCTCTCGTCTTGCGCGGAATATCTCCTATACAAGCGTCGTTCTTTACGTTATTTATACTGCGTGTTCTTTGCAGTTGAATGTATATATATGTATATATATATATATATAATATATATACAGTCGATGATCGATATAAGCA
This sequence comes from Bathynomus jamesi, assembly GCA_023014485.1. Lineage (NCBI taxonomy): Eukaryota > Metazoa > Arthropoda > Malacostraca > Isopoda > Cirolanidae > Bathynomus > Bathynomus jamesi. Next base: position 423,786 of record JAJOZX010000365.1, on the reverse strand, counting down.
CGTTCTCGGGACCAGCACAAAATGTGCTTATATAGGTCATTGTGCTTATATGGATAAGACCCTTAGAAGCATTTATTGTACAAAGAGTAATCATTTAAATACTGTAATAATAGAGGAATGTGTAATAAAAAACAATAATACTGTATTTAAAATTTCATTTATTCATAAAACTACATATACTTATAACATTTATTTAGACAAATAAAAACAATGATATGTATGTACAGTACATTAAAATTTCACAGTACATACATTTATTTCGAAAAATAATCTAAAATTGATGATTGTCGCGTGCTCTTGTTTTGTATTATGTAAATCTGAATTGCTTGTTGGATGCTCTTTAACTCCTGAGTTGGTATACCATGTTTTTCAAGAACTCTTTTTACGTCGTCAAGCATAGCAAGTGCTTGCAGTGGAGTAGTGGATATCTCATCAATTTCAACATCTTCCAACACTTCAGTCTCATCATTTCTTACTTCATTCAGTTCTTCAAAACATTCAAGTTGACGATCGCATTCGAAACTCTTCATCCAAGTTTGAGCATTCTTCGCTGTTTAAAGGTTCTAATTCAGAATCTTCGTTGCATTGAATTGTTTCTCCCTGATTCAATGGCAAACATTTTCTGAAGCGATTTTGGATAGTGGTCGAGGTCACATTAATCCACGCTGTTTTTAGCATGAGAATGGCATCCAAAACAGTTGCAGATTTAGCAGCACTTTGAAGAAATTCGTCCTGGCCACTATCTAAGCGTGCAACCAACTCTTTCATTAATTGTTTTCGATAGTGTGCTTTAAGGCAGCGAATAATCCCACCATCCATTGGCTGTAGAAGTGACGTTGTATTCGATGGCAAGTAGACAACCTTTACATTTGTTGTTGTGACTTCCTTAGGATGCGCAGGGCACTGATCTAGCAGCAGGAGAATTTTCCTTTTCTTGCGTCGCATTTTCTCGTCCAACTTTATTAACCATTCTGTGAATATAGCTCGAGTCATCCAGGCTGCAGAATTCGATTCATATTGTACTGGAAGTTTGTCTTTCTTGTTCTTCATACACCTTGGATTTCGGCTCTTGCCGATCACTAGCAGAGCTAGTTTTTCAGTGCCAGTCATGTTCGACGCCAACAAAACAGTTAGTCTTTCCTTCTTTTTTCCTCCAGTGACTACTTCATCCTTTCTGGCCAGTGTACCATCCGGAGTGGCCCTAAAATACAGTCCTGTCTCGTCAGCATTGAAAATTGCCTCCTCTGGATAACGTCGCAGAAGCTCTGGCCAAACAGTTTCTTCCATTCTTTGGACCCAGATAAATTAGCATCCGCCTTTTCGCCATGTTCTCGTTTGTAGACAATATTGAATCTCTTTTGGAACTTTTGTAGCCAACCGGAAGTAAAGGTGTTTGAAGGAAGATCTTCGGAACCATCATAGATTTCTTCAACTAAAGCCTTAGCTTTCTCTATTAAAAGAGGTCCAGAGAGCTCTGCCTTTTTCTCCCTCGTGACAACAAACCATTCGTACAGTCGCTGCTCCAGATCTGGTAACACTCCTTCCGCTTTCTCTTTCGCGAAAGATTTCCATTTTCCAACCTGAGTTTGTTTAACTCCACTTCGTTTCGCAACCATCGGCTAACAATCGTATGATCAATGTTGAATTTACGTGCAACATCAGCTTTCTTTTCACCGTTATGAACCGCCTGAATAACCTTTAGTTTGAATTCTAATGTAAAACTTTTACGTTTTGAAGCCATAATGAACTGTGAGAACAACCAGCCTAATTAACGGAATAATACGCATGTCATGGTGTCGCCTATATATAGTAGTTTCCACCAATCAGTATCATCTTTCACTGTATGTGTTTTCCACCAATCGGCATCTTCCACGTCCGTGCTTATAGCGAGTTCGTGCTTATAAAGATTATTCCTATTAAAATATATATGGAAATTTTTGGGACCGCACGATTAAGTGCTTATATAGATTATGTGCTTATATCGAACGTGCTTATACCGCTCATCGACTGTATATATAAGAAATTAGAAAGGAAGATCAGCCCTCAATTTCGTACAATTTTTTTCCTACGACGTATTTTTTCATCTCTCCTGGGACTACTTCGTGGCCATTGTTACAACGCCGCTTCCCGTAGAACAGCAAAGTTAAGCAACACTGGATTTGAGTAGCAATTGGGTGGGTGACCGTCCTCCACGCTCAGATGATGTAGTTACCCGTGGTTCGGATCAAAGGTAAAGCTACATATAGGTTCCCTCCGTCACATGATTTTTACCATTACGAAACAATCCCAAAACATCAACAATCTCTATGCGTTAAATTACTTTTACGTAGTTAAGGCATAACCAGCCATTTGTTATATATATATATTATATATATATATATATATATATATATTATATAATTAAATAATATCGTTTATATATACACCCAAAAGAATTAAATAAAACACCATTACATCATTCTGTTTATTTAGACGAATTATTGGGATCAATTTCATGAAATATATAGAAAATAAATATACAGTCCTATACAAACGAGGAATATATGCAATAAAACATAATAATAGTATAAGAAATACGAAAGAACATATAAAATAAAAAATAATAATATAAGAAATACAAAACGTTGGAATATAATCATCAAAATAATAGTACAGGAAAAAAAAGAAAATATATATATAACGGGTGGGGCACGGGAACCAAGTGTTTTTGGAATAATCAGGAAAATGATATTTATTTTTGTAAAGAAAATATATTGGTAGAACAACATTCGTAAGAACATAGCATTTCATGTCATAATAATCATGTACCGAAAATTATATCTGGCATATGATGTCCTTGGCCGTCGACGCATTGTTGAAGGCGTTTACGAAAATTGGCCTCCACTCTTCCCAGCAGGTCTCTGTTGATTTGGATGATTTGTTGACGGATCGCTTCCTTCAATGCATCTAATGTACGGGGCTTGTCCTCGTAGACACGTGACTTGAGGTACCCCCATAGAAAGAAGTCACATGTGGACAAGTCAGGGGACCGAGGGGGCCATGCAATGTCACCAAATCTCGAAATGAGATGGTTGGGAAACAGGGGGCGAAGAACAGCCATTGACGCTCTGCGGTGTGTGGCGTGGCCCCATCTTGCTGAAACCACAAATGTCGACGAGCAATACGCCTTCTTCGTAACTCAGGGATGAAAAAGGTGTTCACCATCTCAATGTAACGCCCAGATGTTATGGTAACGGTAACCCCATTTTGTTCGAAGAAATAGGGACCGATGACGCCAAACTTTCCCACCGCGCACCAAACTGTAACCTTAGGGCTATGCAGCGGTTTTTCATGGAGTTGTCGCGGATTTTCAGCAGCCCAATACCGACAGTTTTGATTGTTGACGGCCCCATTAAGGTGGAAATGGGCTTCATCACTCATTACCACCATCATGTTTTCATTCTGCTCATAAAGTGCAAGCATTTCCTGTGCAAAATTCAGTCGTTGGGGGCAATCGTTTACATTCAATTCCTGCACCATCGCTAACTTGTATGGGTGAAAATGTAATTCTTCATGCAAAATCCGTCTAACAGTACGATTGCTGATTCCGAGTGCAGCTGAATGTCTCCGAGCAGAGCGGCCTGGGCTTTGCAACATCGCTTGTCTGACCCTTTCAACGTTCTCTGGAGTACGCACAGTGCGTTGCGGCCCCTTCGGTTTTGTTTTCATTATTGAGCCTCCTGTTCGAAGATTGTTAACCCAACGTAAGATTGTGTCACGAGCGGGAACAGAGTCATTTCGATGAATGTTGAATCTGCGGCGAAACGCACGCTGAACTGCTGTCACTGACTCGCCACTCCTAACAAAATGATCATACGCGAACATGCGGTGTTCTAACGTCCACTGCTCCATGATGGCACCTGAAAGATAAAGGTGAGTGTTAGTTAAAGTTAAATGCTATGAACCCAGGAATGGAATGCTACCTACCGCACGCCCCTCCCATTCCTAATGGCCGATTACTAGCTATTCAAAAAACACTTGATTCCCGTGCCCCACACACACGCAATATATATATATATATATATATATATATATATATATATATATATATATATATATATACACACAATTATGACGAATAAAACCAAGAAGGAAAGGAAACAGAATGGTGCTCAAGCGCTTTCGTCTAATGACATACATCCTCACGAACACTGAAGTAAATAAAGAGTTGAAGACTATATACAGGTTACAAAAAATATGTATATATATATATATATATATATATATATATATATAATAAATATAGAAATAAAAATTGTGGGAGGAGCATACAAATTTGTAAGGAAAACTACCAATTTTAGCACTTTGCCCGAATTCAACACAAGATCAAATGGATTGTTTACAACCAATTATATAGTTAATGCCTGAACGATGTATAGGTCAAAAAAATAGAAAAAAATATATATATAAAAATAAATTGAAAAATAAAAATCGTAAGAAGAGCCTACAAATTTATAAGGGAAAACTACCCAAGTTTGCCCTTCTTGTCTAATTCCGTTCTGAACGAATTCAACACAAGATCAAATGGATTGTTTACAACCAATTTTATAAATAAGACCTGAATGATATATATTTTTTGTGTCCTATATATCTTTCAGGCCTTATCTATAAAATTGGTTGTAAACAATCCATTTCATCTTATGTTGAATTCGTTCAGAACGGATTTAGACAAGAAGGGCAGAGTGCTAAAACTTGGGTAGTTTTCCCTTATAAATTTGTATGCTCCTCTTACAATTTTTATTTTTCAATTTAATTAATTATATATTTTTTATAATTTTTGTGACCTATATATCATTCAGGCATTAACTATAAAATTGGTTGTGAACAATCCATTTGATCTTGTGTTGAATTCGGGTAAAGTGCTAAAATTGGTAGTTTTCCTTACAAATTTGTATGCTCCTCCCACAATTTTTATTTCTATATTTATTATATATATATATATATATATTTTTGTAACCTTTATATAGTCTTGAATTCTTTCTTACTTCAGTGTTCCTGAGGATGTCATTAGACGAAAGCGCTTGAGCACCATTCTGTGTTTCCTTTCCTTCGTGGTTTTATTCATCACAAATATTTTTTACGTGTTACTTTCGTGAAATAATTTTCATATATAAAATTATATTAAATAATTAAATATATTGAAAATAAATATACATCAAAATACACTTTATGTTCTACTGCGCTTAACTAAGACACTAAACTCGCTCGTAATCGGGTCTACAGTCACAGCATTGTTGCTTTGCACTACGCAGTAAATACGATTTAACATTATTTCACCGCTGAAGTTATAGGGATGACTATACTCGATGTAAATGGCCTTCATATCGTTCAATACTATTTTTGTGCCCACTTTACATTCGGTTGGCAAGTTATCTTTAAACGAATACAATCAAAAGCAAGAACAAAGAGGTCATCGTTAGCCACAACATCATTATTAAATTCAAGTTTATAAACACTCCTTTCCAATCGAGGGTTTATTCTTACCATGTCCGTATTTTTCCTTTTTGCTTAGCAGGCAATACTCGTCTCTAAATTCTGTTAAAAACTCACGCAGTCCTTTCGAGACAACTTCACTACAAACCTCTTCATGATATATATTAATGTAGTGAAAAAATACTTACGATTCTTCTTGATGACAAGATTTACATTCTCAACCGCAGGGTACGAGTACTCGGTATGATGTAACATGACATAATATCGCTTGTCACACCATTCATCAACAAGACTCACTAGCCATAACCGTTGCTTCTCTTCTGCACGCGTTGTTTCTTTCACTTCACGGTATATGTCAGCTTTTATAAAGTTTAGTCCTACAACATAGTTCAATACATCGTTTGCACCACGAAATCCTGCAATGCCCTCGCTAGAATAGCCGTAGAGTATTTGTACCTCTTGTTCATCAAGCTTCGCATGATTCAATGTAGCCTTAAAAGTATCAAAGGAGGGTGGAATACAGTCTTTCAGTATCCATCACATCTTCATACTTTGCTGAATACCACTTCATAAATGTTGAACACGCACTATTAAAGGTAGCCATTACTATTTTTCGTCTACATGGGAAAATACACGTCTAAGATCCGGGGATTGCAAAGGTCAACTGAGCACGCAAGATAGAGATATTCCCAGGTAGTAGCAGGAGTCACGTGACCATTGGTCGAACATACATAGGGGCGGAGCTTAGATCTTTCTCTTGTACAAAGACTAATCATACCTCATTAAAGTTAATTTTAATGATATATATGTGTGTGAGAATTCATTGTCTTAATATGTTTTTGGTCACATATATAGAGTATATAAAAAATGACTCTTACGACTATATGTGTATATATATTATATATATATATATATATATATAGGAATCTATTCAATACTTACACGAGTCGAAATCGTGAACGATGCAAAGTCAAAAACGTTTACATTTTTCAAAACGCAGTGTAATCTCTCTCAGCGATATTAAGCAACTTTAATTCTGGTCAATAGTTGGATGGGAGATCATCTTCAGTGTACATATAATGTGACGACCTATAGTTGAGTTTTCCTCTCTCTACAACCTTTAGCCTTATAAAACACACTTATTTTTAACATGTATTTTGTTCATTTTATATTTTCTTTCGTAAAAGCAATAAAAACTTTGGTTTATCGGTATTTACCAACTACCTTAAAGCAATTTGTTAGTCTTTGATTTTAGATGCAAGATGGATATAACACATTTTACGCTCCTTTAAAGAAGAAATTATTGTAAGTATTCAGTAAAACCTGATTTTAGGAGTCTAAATTACTTAAGGTGTAAGATTCATTGTCATGAACCTCATATTTAACATGTAATTCAAATGAACTGGTTTGCTGAGTGAGTTTCTTGTGAAAGTTATATATAATATATATAATATATATATATATATATATATATATATGGATCTTTTCGGTTTGGTGGACTTGATTAACCTTGTTTCTGTCTCTTCACACGGAGATCAAGCTGGTGGTCCCGCCTCTAGGTCTGGCTTGGTGGAGGAGCGACTTGCTTGTACTCTCCACCGTACATAGCCAGGTACACCCGGATCATCTGGTAGCGTCCAGAGCCAGGCATCTAGTCTTCTCTTGAAGACTTCACCTTTGACCCCTGTAACGTTTCTGAGGTCCTTCGGAAGCACTCAGATCGCACATGGCCCAATTAGAGTGGAGAACAGTTTTAGAGAAGAAAGCAACTGAAAAAGTGCTAATAACCTTGGAGGAAAAAATGCTGAGAATTTTAGAAAAATATGCTCCGAAATCACATCCTAAAGGAAAGAGTAGCTGGCTAGAGAGGCAAAAGAGAAGATTATTTCGCAAAACAAAGAGAGAGGAGGCGAAGTTAGGCAACTGCGGAGATAATGCCAGGAAAGTAATACAAGAAAAACTGGAGAGTATCGATAGGGAAATATAACGCCTGATTAAGGACCATACAGAGAGGGAAGAGGAAAAGGCGGTAGAAGCAATAAAGGAAAATCCAAAATACTTCTATAGCTATGCGAAAAGGAAAACAAAAACGCGCGCCGCTATTGGTCCCTTAAGGAAAATAAATAATGAACTATCCGACGATCCAAAAGAAATATCTGAAACATTGAATCAGATTTCAGTTCCCCAAAATGTGAAAAAGCGATACCTGACATAGATGCATTCTTTGAAGAGTAATTGCAAGGAGAATGTATAAAAGACTTTGATTTTATCGAAGACAATGTAGCGAGAGCTATAGGACAAATGAAACCACATTCGGCTGCAGGTCCGGACAATTGGAACGCATTATTGATTAAAAACTGTAAAAATGAAATAGCTACACCTTGATACTGGATATGGAGGAGATCCCTAGAAACTGCGGAAATACCGAGCATCTTGAAAAGAGCAAACATTACTCCTATATATAAAGAACTGTAGACAAGTGTCATTGGCGTCCCACCTTACCAAAGTAATTGAAAGAATAGTTAGAGAGAAAATTTATGATTTCTTGGAGACATTGGAAAGATTCAACGAAAATCAGCATGGATTCCGATCAGATAGATCATGCCTTTCACAACTAATAGAACACTACAACAATATCCTATATGCAATAGAAGGCCATGATAACTACGATGTCATATACACAGATTTTGCTAAAGCTTTCGACAAATGTGATCACGGTATAATAGCACATAAAATAAAATATATGGGAATAACAGGCAAAGTGGGAAAATGTATCTACAACTTCCTCAGAGAATATCTACAGGTGGTCAAAATTCAAGGTATATCATCATCAGAATCGGAAGTACGAAGCTCAATACCACAAGGGTCAGTACTGGCCCCACTCCTGTTCATTATCATGCTAACAGACATAGACAGTGGAGTAAACATCAACAGGTTAGTAATATCCTTTGCAAATGATACAAAGATCAGCAGAAAAATCAGCGTTGTAAATGAAGTGGAGTCCTTGCAGAGGGATACGAACAAAATATGCAAATGGTCAGAAGACAACAACATGCCATTTAACACCGAGAAATTTTAGCTCTTGGATATGGTAGAAAAGAGGAACTTAAGCAGACTGCATATTATGCTCCAGATAGGCAGGAAATTCAGAGAAGCACGAAAGCGATCGATCTTGGTAATAATGACCGATGATGCGAAATTCAAAGCACAAAATCAGATAGCGAAAATAAAGCAAAAAGAGTCGCGCTACAGATACTAGGAACGTTGAAAAGAAGGGACAGGACAGTAATGAATCCCCTGCTAAAAACACTGATTATACCAAAACTTGAATACTGCTCAGTTTTGACATTCCCATATAAAAAGGAAGAAAATAATAAACTAGAAGAAACGCAAAGACATTTCACAGCCAAGAATGATGACTGCAAAGAACTCAACTACTGGGAAAGACGACGTAAACTAATTCTGTACTCCCTGGAAAGAAACAGAGAGGTACACCATATCTACATATGGAAAATGATCGAAAAACTGGTACCAAACCTAAAACTAAACCCAATTACCATTCAAACAACACTGACAATAGGAAAGGCAGAATGTGTAGTGTTCAGAAATTAAAGGCCCGACAAGGGACCTCCTCAACACTGAAGGAAAATAGCTTGGTTGCCAGGAGGCCAAGACTTTTCCACCAGCTTCCAAAGGAGCTCAGAAACGTTACAGGGGTCAAAGTTGAAGTCTTCAAGAAAAGACTAGATGCCTGGCTCAGGACGCTACCAGATGAGCCAGGTGTACCTGATTATGTACGGTGGAGAGTACAAGCAACTCGCTCCTCCACCATGCCAGACCTAGAGGCGGGACCACCAGCTTGATCTCCGTGTGAAGAGAAACTAACGCACGAAACAGAAATAAGGTTAATCAAGTCAGCCAAACCGAAAAGATCCATATATATATATATATTTTTAAATTACATATAGTAAATTTGAAATTAGTACACTGGAATAATTAACACTAATACAATGGAATAATTAACACTACGAACCTTTCAATGCTGGTTCCGAGGCACGAGTAATTTAAAACAAACAAAACAGGAAACAAGCTATGGGTTGGGCGGTTGGAGTTATAAGTTAGGGGAGGGGGATTATAAAAAATTGGGGAGGGGGGAGGGGAGTTGGGGAGGGGGGTTTATAAAAAATTTAGAGGGACAGCTGAGGAATCCACGTTTAGAGAAGGGGTCAAAGTTTTAATATAAAGAGATTCCAAAATTCTAAGTGAGTTAGGACAAGAATTACAACCGAGAATTTTAAAATTATCTAAAGTGACATCAGTTTTACATTTTATACTGTGTTCCCGAATACTGGAGGCTTCTTTTTTATTTAAAATTTTACCTGTTCGGCAACTTATTCCCATATGCGAATAAAATCTAGTCCTGAGGGAGCGCACGGTGCTGCCAATGTAAGTACCAAGGAGACACCTTGGGCAGGTAAATAAATATACAACACCGCTACACAACGAATCAGGAGTTCGATCCTTCGCTGAGAAAAAGCTACCTAAAGACATTTTGTTAATAAATATAATGCGAAAATCAGTATGATAAAAAAATTTTCTTAACAACTTTGTAAATTTAAGTTTAAATTCTTTATTCATGGGACCCATTTCAGGTACCAGGAAATATTTTATATCTTTAGGCACTGAAATACAGGAAAGTTGAGGGCTATAAACATTATTTAAGAAAGATCTTATTAGTTTATCTACATATTGAACAGGAAAACTATTATTGGTAAAATATGATCTTAAATTATTAAATTCATCGTTTAGTAAGGTAAAACTAGAGGTCAAATTATATCCTCTGAACAAGAGAGTTTTAATACACGACATCTTATAGTTAAAATCAGTAAAACTAAAGAAATTCATGCCCAAACCAGTAAAAGTGGGTTTCCTGTAAACTGATGTAGTAATAGAATCACCTTTTTTCGAAATTAAAAGATCTAAAAAGGGAAGGGAGCCATTTTTCTCAGTTTCCATTGTGTAAGTTATATTGGGGTGCAGAGAATTTAAGAAGTTAAAAAATTGTTGCGCTTGTACAGCATTATCAAAAACAGCTATCGAGTCATCAACGAAGCGTCGATAGAAAATTGGTTTACAATGGGTGGGAGATTGTCTAAAAATTACACTTTCTAATGAGTCATAAAAAATCAGCTGATAGAGGTCCGACGGGTGATCCCATCCCAACACCATCAATTTGTTGGTAAACCTTATTATTGAAAGTAAAATAACATTGCTTAAAAACCAATTCTAAAAGTTCCTTAAAATAAGACCATGAAAAACCATGAAAACTATCATCAGAGCTAAAAACCCTATCTAAAATAATGGCAATAGTTTCTGATACAGGTACATTCGTGAAAAGCGACTTTACATCAAAACTGACAAAAAACTTTTTTGAATCGAAATTCTTACTAAGAAGATCTTTTTGAAATTCATAAGAGTTATTTATAGTATAAGCATTTTTCGCAAAAGGTGACAGGAGACCAACAACAAATTTTGACAATTGAAAGGTAGGTAAGTTATACGAAGCTAAAATAGGACGGAGAGGTGTTCCAACTTTATGGATTTTAGGCAAACAGTATAATTGAGCAAGATCAGAACCAGATACGAACAACTGAGAGTAAGTATCATTTTTTATTATCTTTAAAGACTTTAATCGTGACAAAAATCTATTAACTTGGTCTTCCAACCTTAAAATGACTTTATTGACGGGTTCAAGAATTTGTTTGAATTTGCTAACATCACTTAGGATTTCATTAGTTTTATTTATGTAATCAGATTTATTCAAAATAACAACTCCGTTGCCCTTGTCCGGTCTAGTCATATATATATATATATATATATATTATATATATATATATATATATATATATGTGTTGTGTGTGTGTGTGTGTATATTTTACACAAAACTCACTGAGCAAACCAGTTCATTTGAATTACATGTTAAATATGAGGTTCATGACAATGAATCCTACACCTTAAGTAATTTAGACTCCTAAAATCAGGTTTTACTGAATACTTACAATAATTTCTTGTTTAAAGGAGCGTAAAATGTGTTATATCCATCTTGCATCTAAAATCAAAGACTAACAAATTGCTTTAAGGTAGTTGGTAAATACCGATAAACCAAAGTTTTTATTGCTTTTACGAAAGAAAATATAAAATAAACAAAATTCATGTAAAAAATAAGTGTGTTTTATAAGGCTAAATGTTGTAGAGAAACGAAAACTCAACTGTAGGTCGTCACATTATATGTACACTGAAGATGATCTTCCATGCAACTATTGACCAGAATTAAAGTTGCTTAATATCACTGAAAGAGAGTACACTGCGTTTTGAAAAATGTAAATGTTTTCGACTTTGCTTGTTTGACGATTTCAACCCGTGTAAGTATTGAATAGATTCCTATATATATATACATACATATAATCGTAGGAGTAATTTTTTATATACTGTATAAATATGGCCATAAACATATAAAGACTGAATTCTCACACATATATATCATTAAAATTAACTTTAATGAGGTATGAGTATTTTTGTACAGGAGAAAGATCTAAGCTCTGCTCCCCTGTATGTTCGATCAATGGTCACATGACTCCTGCTACTACCTGGGAATGTCTCTATCCTGCGTGCTCAGTTGACCGTTGCAAGTCCCGGATCTCAGCCGTATATTTTCCCACGTAGACGAAAAATAGTAATGGCTACCTTTAATATTGCGTGTTCAACGTTTATGAAGTGGTATTCAGTAAAGTATGAAGATGTGGTGGATATTGAAAGACTCTCTATTCCACCCTTCCTTCATACTTTTAAGGCTACATTGAATCGTGCGAAGCTTGATGAACAAGAGGTACAAATACTCTACAGCTATTCTAGCGAGGGCATTGCAGGATTTCATGGTGCAAACGATGTATTGAACTATGTTGTAGGAGTAAACTTTATAGAAGCTCACATATACCGTCAAGTGAAAGAAACAACGCATGCAGAAGCAACGGTTATGGCTAGTGAGTCTTGTTGATGAATGGTATGACAAGCGATATTATGTCATGTTACATCATACCGAGTACTCGTACCCTGCGGTTGAGAATGTAAATCTTGTCATCATGGGGAATCTTAAGTATTTTTTCCACTACATTAATATATATCATGAGGTTTGTAGTGAAGTTGTCTCGAAAGGACTGCGTGAGTTTTCAACAGAATTTAGAGACGAGTATTGCCTGCTAAGCAAAAAGGAAAAATAAGGTTATATGTTTCTCTCAAATAGTGCGCCGGAGTGTGAATAAAATGTGTTTAGTTCGTGAAAATCCCCACACTTCACACTGAATGGCTGTTTCATTATATAATTAACAGCTGTCGTTACGACTTAGATTATTTCAACTACCGCTATAAATTGTGAAGAAGAGTTCACGATTGAAAGGCGCGTGTCGGTAAGAAGAAACCCTCGATTGGAAAGGAGTGTTTATAAACTTGAATTTAATAATGATGTTGTGGCTAACGATGACCCCTTTGTGCGTGCTTTTGATTGTATTCTTTTAAAGATAACTTGCCAACCGAATGTAAAGTGGGCACAAAAATAGTATTGAACGATATGAAGGCCATTTACATCGAGTATAGGCATCCCTATAACTTGAGCGGTGAAACAATGTTAAATCATATTTACTGCGTACTGCAAAGCAACCATGATATGACTAGACTCGATTACGAGCGAGTTTAGTGATTTACTTAAGCGCAGTAGAACATAAAGTGTATGTATTTTGATGTTTATTTATTTTCAATATATTTAATAATTTAATATAATTGTGTGTATATGTATATATATATATATATGTTTATATATTTTTTTTCCTCTACTATTATTTTGATGATTATATTCCAACGTTTTGTATTTCTTATATTATTATTTTTTATTTTATATGTTCTTGGTTCATATTTCTTATACTATTATTATTTTTTATTGCATATATTCCTCGTTTGTATAAGACTGTATATTTATTTTCTATATATTTCATGAAATTGATCCCAATAATTCGTCTAAATAAACAGAATGATGTGATGGTGTTTTATTTAATTCTTTTGATTGTATATATAAACGATATTATTATTTAATTATATATATATATATATATATATATATATATATATATGTATATATATATATATATATATATATATATATATGTATATATATATATTATTATATATATATTATATATATATATATATATGTGTGTGTGTGTGTACCAAATGGCTGGTTATGCTTTACCTACGTAAAACTAATTTGAGAGAAGATGTTGATTTTTTGGGATTGTTTCGTAATGGACCTTTAATCCGAACCACGGGTAACTACATCATCTGGGCGCGAAGGACGGTCACTCATCGAACTGCTACTCAAACCCAGTGTTGCTTAACTGTTCTACGGGAAGCGGCGTGGTAACAATGGCCACGAAGTATTCCCAGGAGAGATGAAAGAATACGTCGTAGGAAATTTTTTTTACGAAATTGAGGGCTGATCTTCCTTTCTAATTTCGTATATATATATATATATTATATATTATATATATATATATATATATATATATATATATGCTTACTTACTTTAGGTTACTTTGGGTATGTCTAGAGTTTCATGCTGTGTTTTGTTTTCCATTGCGTGGATAAGTGTACGCATGGTGTGAATGAACTCTGAAGCTTTTCTTTTTCATTATACTTTTGCATAAATCTTCTTTCACAACAATTTTGGAAAGACTTTCTGCAAAAGTAGTAGGGGCACAATGTATAATGTATACATGAGAGAGAGAGAGGTAGTTACAAGGAAAAGAAGTACCTCAAAAGGACATGCGCCCCATACCGTGGAGCTGCCACTAGCAAAGGGTGCCAATGAAAAATTCCTACACCCTCAAATAGTGTGTAAGGTTCGGTCTATCTTTTTCATGAGCTGACCCACAGAGGAACTGCTCACAACTTCTGAAGGTAACCTGTTCCACGTGCCACAGAACTTATAGGTAAAGTAAATCCCACAAACAGAGAAAGAGGGAGAGCGGGTTATATCAGGAGGCGATTTCGGAAACAAGGAGATTATGCTCTCTCTGTACAATTCCCTGGTTCGGCCGCACCTGGAGTATGCTGTGCAGTTCTGGTCAATCGTAACACCGCTATAACGGACCCACGCTTTGGAGAGTGAAGTACTGATTGGTCGCCATCATGACTAATGATGCCTTTATCGGTTCATTCTCTCCGTAGATTTATCTTCAATGCTCACATCTCAAGGTGAATGAATGAATTGTTCACTTGCACGCTCTGTTACGATGCTTTCCAATATTTTGCATATTTAAATATATGCAGGCAAACTACTCTCAGCTTGATCTTGAACTTTCCCCATTTTGGATAGGGAGACGGACATATAATTTGAGTGGCGGTAAGTCGTTACAAGAATATCTTCATCAGAGCCCCTCAGCTCAGTATCACAGGAAACAGTATTAGCGCCGTTACTCTTCATAATCCTGACATAGATCATTACCAGAGATAGCACAGCAACATCCGATGACACAAAGATCAGTAGAAAAATAAAAAAATCTAGAGGTTCTCTACAAGCAGAATGTTATTGTAGAGATACAACAGGGTTTAGTCATTTTTGCACAAAATGAAGTGTAATAAAAAGAATAGTTTCAGAGTTCATCCAGGCTCGAGACCGGTGACGGCAGCCGGCGCGCGGTAAACGTTCATCCTTCCGCACAATTGGTTGGTAGATACATGGGTACCTTAGGTGACCTAGTGGTTAAGACGCTGTGTTGCTGGTGTTTCGGATTCCACGTTAAACTGAAGGTCTAAGGCGGAGTAAAAAAAAGCTTGACCTTCATCAGAATGAACAATCCGGGGGGGATGCTAATCGAAGGTTACCAATAAGTAGAACTTTTATAATGCATGAAGGATGGCACAGGGGTAATAATGTAGTCAGTTTTAGGAGAAGTCGCTTGGTTTTTATATGAAGTTTAACACTGAGAAATTTCAACTGTTACGGTACGGAAAAAAGGGAGGACCTAAAATTCCATGGAATAGAAAAGACTAGACGCATGGTACAGAACAATCCCCGATGAGCCGGGTGTACCTTTGAGGTGGAGAGTAAAGGAAGCAAAGTCACTACTTCACCAGGCCAACTCGAGAGGAGGCGCATTAAGCTTGACCTTCGTGAAATCACAGCACGTAATAATATGGCAATCGCTAGGTTGCCCGCTTAGTAAAACTTCTACCTCCGTATTAAGGTCCACGACATGCATGTCTTCAAACTGAAAAGATTGTATAAAACGAGTCAAATCCTTTAAGTTGATTTCTGATCGAAATAAAATCAATAAAGTGTGTGTGTGGGTGTGGGTGTGGGTGTGTGTGTGTGTGTGCCGTCTTCAGTTTATCGACTCTCTCTCCCTCTCCCTCTCCCTCTCTCTCTGTATATATAATAGATTTTAAATTGAGTTTTTACTTCATTTGTATTAATAATATTGAAAACAATATTTGGTGTGGACGGAAGTAAATCCGTGTCTTTGAGACGAATTTGGGTCAAATCCGCATTCCATTGTAACCTCTTTGGATTTTGGAGTAGCCTCGGGCAAATCAGGTGCCGAGTGTTATACTCTTTCTCCGCGACAAAGTAAATAGACACTTTCGGAGAAGTTAGCTGAAATGATTAGTGTTTTTTTATATATATATATATATATATATATATATATATATATATATATATATATATATATATGTATAAAGTGTGTACTGTTATATTTGTTTGTTTTTTCTTTTATTGTTAATCAAATATACTAGCATGAAAGTACGAAGTAAACAAACAAAGTGCGATTCCTAGTCTTTGATTTCCCGGAATTTTCCTTAAAAAAATATATAAAAGTGTATATAGACTTCTCATTTAATTCTATTGTTTGTATATATATATATATATATATATATATATATATATACCTTACTGTGTATATATATATACAGGGTGTCCCAGAATTAACTATCTATTTCAATGAAATCGGACAAATTTAATAAAAACTGACATAATTTTGTGTTTATTACTAAATTATGATACAAAAACAAATAGATTTATAAATCATAAGTCAAAACTTTATTGAGAACTTTCAACATGTGTACCGTCTGTATCTCTGCAAATTTCAAATCTATCCTCAGCGCTGCGAAACACATTTTGAAGCATTTCAGGTGTTATCTCCCGCACTGCCAACTGGATGCGTTCTTTAAGTTCAGCTAACCTATTGATCTTTTGGCGATAAACCTTTGTTTTTATGAAACCCCATGCAAAGAAATCCAGGGGTGTCAAATCCGGAGAACGCGGAGGCCAAGGTCGAGGTCCTCCACGTCCAATCCACCGATTCGGAAGGCGTCTGTTGAGGTATTCTCGAACAATTAGAGCATAATGACATGGTGCTCCATCTTGTTGAAACACAACATTATCAAGAATGCCATCATCAAGAAGCTGTGGTTCGAGAAACTGCTGAAGCATATCAAGGTAGACGGTACCTGTTACAGTTGCTTCCGCAAAGAAGAATGGGCCATAAATTTTGGATTTGGTCATTCCAAGCCACACGTTAACTTTTGGAGAGTCTCTTTGCCATTCTATGACTTCAGACGGTTTTCATTGGACCAGATACGACAGTTGTGTCGATTGACTTTACCAGACGTGTGGAAAGTCGCCTCATCACTGAATAAGATGTTATCCAATAAACTTTCATTTTCGAGTTGATCCACAATTTCTGCACACCTTGCTGCTCGATTTGGATAATCCTCTTCATTTAGGGCATGCAGTACTTGAATGTGATAAGCCTTTTTCATCAGTGTCGAACGCAAGATTCTATGAACTGTTGTCTTGGATATGTTGAGTCTTCGACCGGCCTCTCTAACCGAAGTTGTTGGTTCATCCTCACACAATTGTCGTACCTGTTCGGTAATGTTACGTGCTGTCCTTGGGCGTCCTCTTCCCACCTCGTCGTGTACGGATCCAGTTCTTTTAAATTTGTTCACAAGTTCACCAATCGCTTTGTCTGTAGGACCGTTTCTGTGGAATCTTTTTGTAAATTTTTCTCTGATTTCATTACATTGCATTCCTTTGATACGGGATGTTACAACAAAGATGCGTTCTTGTGTATTCATTATTAATAGGGTTCTGAAAGAGAATGAAAATGAAACTATGAAAAACTATGAAAAAATTATGAAAATAAAATTATGAAAAAAATTTAGAAATTTATACATTTTTAACACATATTAAACATGATAAACATAAATAAAAGTGTTTTTAAAAAATTTGTCCGATTCATTGAAATAGATAGTTAATTCTGGGACACCCTGTATATATAAACTGTACTGTGTGTGTATATATATATATATATATATACAGAGATGCTTTCAAAAAAAGATTGGCAAAAGAAAATAAACATTTTCGGAAAATTTAATCAAAAGGTTTATTGTTTTTCTTATATATATATATATATATATACTGTATATATATAAAGTGTATAATTATTATTTTACTTGCATTTTCTGTTTTAATTTCAATATTGGTGTTTTATTTACTTCTTTTGCTAAGCCATTGATTAAAATAAATAGTCAAGTGTATTTCTTTTATTGTTAATATTGGTGATCGTTTTGCGTTTAAATGTATTGAATTATTTCTTTTGTTTAGCAAATTAAGGAGAACGTCTCCCTAGCTCTTGCCTTTAATAAACAATATAATTAAAATAAATGGTGCTGCCTGGCAACCCTGCAAAAAAAAATAGTGCTCCCTGGCAACTCATCTATATATAAATAAATAGTGCTCTCTGGCCACCCTGCCTTTAGTATATAAAAAAATAAAAAGTGGTATTTGGCAACTCCAGACCCTCTAAATAACAGATGCTGGGTCCCCGGACGCTCATAATGTGACGGACTCCGGTGGAATAAAGAACACTCTCTCCTCCTCTTAGGTTAAGGCTTAGGTTAGGGTTTCCCTTTGGGGGGTGAGGACATCCCACCTTCTCCGCCAAAGACCCTCCTCCTTCTCCTTTCTCTCTCTCTCTCTTAGGTTAAGTTTACCCTTTGGGGGGAGGTCATCCTCCTTTCTCCCCCCAAAGCTTCCCCCCTTCATTGCAACGTGGAGATAATCCCTCCCCTTGTTGCAAGGCCCCTCCCCCTTTTCAACATCCCCCCTTTGTTTCACACCCCTTTGCATCATTCCCCCCTTTGCAATATTGATTAACATTTGCAACAATGCAGTTGTAATTGCACACTCCCACTTTTTTCGGCCATTCTACTAACTTGTATAACCAATTAAGCAGATTTTTGAATAATAAGATTAGTGTGATTTTTGATGATTTTAATTGTGGTAATATAAATTGGAAAACAAAACAGCTGATGCTAAGGGCTCAAGACTGTTGGAATTTGCGGATGATAATTTATTAAGTCAATGGGTTGACGGTCCTACGAGGGGTAATAGTAAACTAGACCTCATATTCACGAACGAAGATGACCTAGTCTCTAACCTGGCTATTGGTGAAAATTTGAGTAACTGCGATCACAATTTGATTAGGTTTGACCTCAGGGTTCCAATTAATACACGCGAAAAGACTCATGAAAGACTGGATTTTTCCAGACCCAATTTTGAAAGCTTTCAAAGTAGTTTAGACACTCTTGAAGTTCTAATAAGTGAGGATGTCATATAAGGATCAATTTAGAATATTACAGAACACTTTTATACCCACTAAAATAGTTTCCTTGTTAACAAAGTCGCGGAAATGGTTTAACAACGAAATTGACAATGCTATTACGGAAAGAAATAGCGCCTACAAACTACATAGGTTACATCTCATCCAGACTAATTCAGGAAACTATATAAACTGACGTCGAGGGGTTAAGTCCTTAATTAGATCAGCCTCACTCTGTAAAGTTAACCCTAAAGAGTTTTCTGCCCATGTTAATAGCAGAAAGCCAATTAAAAATCTGTACTGAAATTCACTGATAAAGATATAGCTAATACGTTGAATTTCAGTACGTCATTTCTATCTTTTAGGGGACCTACAGATTTTTAATTGGCTTTCTGCTATTAACATGGGCAGAAAACTCTTTAGGGTTAACTTTACAGAGTGAGGCTGATCTAATTAAGGACTTAACCCCTCGACGTTAAAGATATAGCTAATACGTTAAACGAGTTCTTCGTTACAGTCTTCACAGAGGAAGACTCAATTGAAGTGCCAAATCCTCGGAATACGTATGACGGTGACCATCCCGTAGACACCATAAGTTTTACGAGATATGAGGTACAGCAATTAATTGACAAGATGAATAAGTACAAATCACGTGGTCCCGACTTATTTCTTTCAAGGGTATTAAAAGAAGTTAGCCACAATGTTGTCGACAATTCCGAAACCATATTCAAACAATAAATCGAGTTAGGGAAAGTTCCAACCGACTGGAAGTTAGAAAATGTAACACCAATCATTTAAAAGGGTGATAGAGAAAATCCTTGTAATTAGCGCCCGATCAGTTTAACATCACTTGTCGGCAAACTGTTGGAATCCATCATTACAAAACGTATTGAGTATCACCTTGAATCGAACAATCTATTTTTTTATTCTCAACATGGATTTAGGCGACACAGATCCTGTCTGACAAACTTGATAGAGTTTTTCCATAATATGCATACTCTATACGATGCAAGTAGAACAACAGGTATAGTGTATCTCGACTTTCAAAAGGCCTTTGACAAAGTCCCTCACGCGAGATTGATGGCTAAAGTCAGAGGACTAGAAATCACCGGGCTCGTTTCGAAATGGATTGAGGATTGATTAAAAATAGAAAGCAGAGAGTGGTAATAAATGGAGTGGCTTCGGAGTGGGTGCCCGTCACCAGTGGTGTCCCTCACGGTTCCGTTCTGGATCCTTTACTTTTTATTATCTATATTAACGATATAGATGTCGGGCTCCTAAGTACAATTTCTAAATTTGCAAACGATACGAAATTAGGAAGTAGTGTAGATACTGAGGGGAGCGTAAGAACGCTTCAAAATGATCTTGACAGGTTGGCCGAATGGTCTACTACTTGACAGATGCCATTCAACGTGGACAAATATAAGGTAATGCACATAGGTTATAAAAACCCGAAGACCGATTACTCTCTCTTGGGAAGGAACTTGACTGAGACCGATCTAGCGAAAGACTACGAGTCTATATCACTAGTGAGCTGAAACCGTCGAAGCACTGTGCAGAAGTCGAAAAGAGGGCCTTAAAAATATTAGGTTATATTAAAAGACAGTTCCAGTTTCGGAACAAAGAAACTGTAATGACTCTTTATAAATCACTAGTCAGACCTCAACTGGAATATTGTGCGTAGTTTTGGTCTCCGTCCCTCAGGAAGGATATAGAAAAGTTAGTACAGTGCCAGTACCATGCAACAGGCCCTGCGTGAAGGGGGAGGGGGTATGCATTAATTGGGGTCGGGGGTAGACCCGAGGAATGGGATAACCTAACCTAACATGTAAGTATTTGTATGTTTGTATGAGGAGATTGTAGACAGAGATTGTAGACACCAGTCGACAAGGGAAGTACTCCAAGTAGGACGTTAGGCAGGAGACAGGGAGTGCTGGAACTCCCGTTTCTCCTGTCACTGTCATCCTTAGCTGATCTTTTTCCGTGTCTCATCTACCCTGTGAACAGTTCAGCATGCTCTCAAGCACACGCTTCTCCCTTTATTCCTCGCTACACATACATGCATCTTACACACTACACAATCTTTTCAAAATTTCTAAAAAAAAAAAAGAAAAAAAAAGGGCATCACTGAACCTGGAGACCTTGTTTTTGGTTCTTTCCTTCTTTTGTGGAGGGGTCACTTTTGTTGGTGTTGCCCTTGGTCCCTTCCTTCCTACATAAAAAAAAATGTAAGTATATAAATGTTCGTGTGTTTGCATGCAATTATATGAATGTTGGTGATATATATATATATATATATATATATATATTTGTGTGTGTGTGTGTGTGGGTGCTAGGGCCCTCAATATATCTTGCTCCACCCTTTTTTCTTAGGTAATTAATAGGCCATAGGGCTGAAATGTCTTTTGGGACGTAAGTTTGAACTTTCTGCGCTTCACATAACCGGATTTTTCCAGTTTCAACCTCCCATCCTTGTATAAGACCGCTTTTAAACGCCCTTGTATAAAACCGATGGTTAACGCAGTTTCGAAAATGGCGTCTTTCAGTGATGTGCGACGTAAACAGAGAGCTATTATCGAGTTCTTAACCGCAGAGAAGGAAACAGTTGGAAATATTCACAAACGTCTACAAAACGTTTACGGTGATGCTGTTGTTGATCGAAGCACAGTTGGACGCTG
The DNA here is from genome assembly GCA_023014485.1 of Bathynomus jamesi. Classification (NCBI taxonomy): domain Eukaryota; kingdom Metazoa; phylum Arthropoda; class Malacostraca; order Isopoda; family Cirolanidae; genus Bathynomus; species Bathynomus jamesi. The sequence continues at coordinate 401,921 of JAJOZX010000365.1, read as the reverse complement.
GTCTAAACGTGCGAGATCATCGGAGAGAGGGAGAGCCAGCCTCACTGATGAGCCAAGCAGCGGTCGCCCGGCATTGGCTGTGACATTTCACCCTGTGCAACGTGGTAACAGCATCATTCGATCAAATCAGCGCGTCACATACAAGGAGCTATCACTGGAGCTAGGAATTAGTGTAGGAAGTGTGAATACGATAATTCAGCAACTGGGTCATTCCACACAACACTCATCCTAAGGGCGAAATTTCAAAATTTACCTGAATATATCATACTATAGCTCATTTGAAAGGGGAAATTGTCTACTTTCATGTGCAAGTTACAGAAATAAGCTAGCTGTTACGAAAAAACAGTTAATGGTGATTTAGTCGAAGGGTGTAAGCGGTATGATTTACACGTGAATAAATGAAGGTATATTCAATGTCAGTTATTGTGGAAGATGGAATTATATTAGACATTGTTTATGTGGGTTTTATTTGACTATACTATAGTTCTATTATATCACTTACTCAGAAGTGTAACACTCTTCAGGCTTAGATGGCACAATTTCAAAGTTACCCAAAAAATTCTGTGATCACCGTTACATTTTTTTAATTTTTTTGTCAAATCCACAGATTTTGGTATTTTTTGAAGCCAACTCAGATCCTTTTTCAATTTACCCTTAGGTATGTACAGCACCCACTAAATTGGCTGGAGTTGGCTACACACCTGCACAAGAAGAAAAAACATTTCTTGTGATCACCATTACGCTCCATAATGGTGATCACAGCCTACCAGATGTGATCACCATTACGGTACATAATGATTAGAAATTATAACAATGTAGTATATATATCTTAGAAATTGTGTCTACTAATGTTCCTTTACTGTTTCAAAGTTGTCTTTTGATATTTTGAATGATTTTTAATAAATATTTAGCCACTATGGCACCGATTAGTCCAGCAAAACGCATGAGAGAATATAGATTGAAACGTAAAACTAGAGTAGATGCTGAGGAAATTAGAGAAAAAAATAAAGCAAAATGCAAAAAGTACTTTGACAGCCTGTCAGAAACAAAGAAAACGAAACGAAGTGAAGCTACGAACAAGATCATACAGGGCCAAGTTGAAGGCCGCTCAGCAACTAACTGCAGATGAAGCTGAAACTGTCAATGAACCGGGACCCCGTTCCAGCCCTAGATCACTAGGTAGCTCGAGATCATCAGGCAGCTCAAAATTACCAGGATATGCCACTCGGCAAGCCATCGGTAAGCATAAACACACACATATGTAGCTCGTACACAATTTAACCCTTTGATGGATAAAAAATGTGGCAGTAGCATCTTGATTACTTTATTGCTTAACTTACCATTACAAGTGTATATAATGCACGTAGCTATTAACAAATTAACTGCTATTTTATATATTTTACTAGTATTTTACCATGGTACATATGTGTACCATTAATCCTTAAAGGATGCATTTTTTCTGTATACGATTACCAAGTAGCTTGCAGTTTATATATTGTGTATAGGGCTATATTGCACATTGTGCGTTATATATGTATGTATATATGTCTTTTACCGGTAGAGCTGTTAACCGCACTTCAGCCACGTTATCACAATCTCCCAGCAATAAGATCGCTGTAATTAAACGTCTAGCTGGACTTGTTGGATGGAGTCCAGAAGTGACAACACCAAAAACAAGACCAAGCATCACCATCTCGCAGGATACTGTGCAAAAAGTAAAAGACTTCTCCAACCGAGATGATATATCTCGTCAAAAGCCATCACGCAAAGATGTCGTCACTGTAATAATAGATAGAAAAAAAGAGAAAGTAGCAAAACGAACACTCTCCTACAATCTCAGTGAAGCATACCAGCTCTTCCTTCATGAAACACCTGATGCAAAAGTGGGTTTGTCAAAAATTTGTTCTCTCAGGCCTAAACATGTTGCTCTCAGATTCTCAGAGCCAAGAGACATGCTGCTGCCCCTACTGCGAGAATCTAACTCCGATTTTCAACTCGCTCAAGTGGAAAGAGCTGAAACATTTCAACGAGTTGTTACCCACCATTAGTTTGCAATATCGAAAACTCCCAATGCATGAAGGGAGACTGCAGTCAATGCCGCATTGCAACAGACTTTACACCACTGCTATAGGAACAGCTACACGACGAGGAATTGGAGGACGAGTTTACAGTTATTAACGTCAACCAGTGGACGAAGTTTGCATTGGAACGAAACCAATATTCTTGTGACGAAGCCATCCACGAACTCCAAAACCAGATCCGCTTTAATAGCAAGCATAGATACAACATGCACACGCAATCCAAAGCACTGACAGAGAACAAAGCAAAACTAACAGAGAACACGATAATCTTACAGACTGACTTCGCACAGAATTATACAACCAGACACCAAAACAAGGTAATGGCTGCTCATTGGGTACATAGCACAGCCAACACTGTTACAATTTACACCACCATTGTATACTACATGTCACCTGATACAAACACACTTACAGACATATCCTTTGCTGTGATCAGTGACACTTCCTCACATGGCAGCCTCGAAGTCCAGGTTTTCAATCAACACATTCTGGATTACCTTCGAACAAAGTTAAATCTTCAAATCAACCATGTGACATTTGGACGGATGGTGCTGCTGCCCATTTTAAAAACAAACACTCAATGGTAGCTCTAACTCACCACACTGCACTTCACTCATGCACAGCAGATTGGAGATTTTCAGAAAGCTACAATGGAAAGGGTGCACATGATGGGATAGGGGCAGTTGTCAAATACAACGTTTACAGGAGAGTGCTTCACGAGCGAGCTGTTGTGCAAACTGCTAAGGATGTCTACATGACAGCAAAAGAGCTCACCAAGAAAACTGTGTGCTTGTATGTCCCAACTGTGGATATTGAAAGCTCTAGACAAGTGTATGAGGACTTGTGGAAAGGGTGTAAGGTAGCTCAGCAAATCCAAAAATGTCGTCATGTTAAAGTCACGGCTCCTTATGTTGTTGCATTGTACGCTAACACTTATGACCCGACACCCTACAAAGAGTGTGACACGCAGCCAGACAAAGGTGAAGAAGACAATAATGACAATGAGCCATTATGCTCCCCATTACCTTCTGAAAATGTTTCTAGTGACAGCTCAAGCAGTGAGTCTGATGAGGAGAGTGATTCAGCTAGTAGCGATGACAAACAAAGAAACAAAACGCACAAGGACAAGGATGATGATAGTGCTGAGACTTTTACCAATGTAAAGACAACCAAAAACATTGCATCCAACATTCCTAGCACTTCGAAACAAGTTACTATATTGAGTAATTCCAAGGAAATTAAATTAAATGACTTTGTTATAGTTGAGTATATTAAAAATCAACACTATGTTGCCCAAGTTATTAACAAAAAATTACAAAGGATATGAAAGTGAGTACACAATTTCATACTTGAGAAAACGCTATGTGTCATTCAAAGGTGATGAATATACATTTGTATTTCCAGAGAGAAGTGACATTGATAATGTTTATATGTCAAGAATCATTCATTTGTTGCCCAAACCTAATAAAGATAGAAATGGCTTTAAATGGAAATGGAACTCTCTGTTTCCACAAAATATGTACTAAAATTATCAAAAGTTCTTGTGTATATATATATATAGTTATTGAGTTAAGGATAGTAACGTGTCATGTTGTCTACACAGTGCCGTAATGAATTTATTTTCATTTGGTAATTGATTGTACATCAGATTTGAAACATTGGTGAATAATATGTGATCATGATTTGAAAAGTTCTAAACTAAGTTTTGTCAATATATACAATAAGTAGTTAAAGATGATCATTGAAAACTAAATTGTGTTCATGGTATTATCATGAAAATGTGTTCAAATATATACTAAAAACAATAAGCGCTCACTTGAAACCCCTTTATAATCTACAGTATATATCATATACATATATATATATATATATACACTAAAACATGTCTACAGGTATGTACATTGTACATATGTTTTACAGTGCATGCAGGTCATAACATCAGACGTACATGTATTTCTTAAATGCTTACTTAATATAAATCGCACGGTGATTACCATTGCATTTTTCTTGTGATCACCATTACGACGTATTTATTTAAAAAAAAAATGAAAACCGGCAATAACCAGGTAGGCTAAAGATAGCTTAAAATGTCAGGTAACTACTAAAAATAGTGACACTTGATTATTCTTAATGAATTCATAGGAATTGAGCAAAGTATGAAGGTGGGAGAAACATGAGAATGCATCGCTGTGATCACCATTACGACGCACTTGAATTATTATACGGTATATAAAATATGAATAGGTTTTTTAATGCTGATTGTATCAATACCATTTATTAACATCCCTTCATTTTCACTATAGATTTTATTCTGGTACGTTCATTACTTCATGAGCAACAGCAACAAATGTCAGCTTTTTTTCCTGCGACTGTGATCACCATTACGCTGGAATGACCCAACTAGGATACTCAAAAGTGTGTTCACGGTTTGTTTCTCGCGAACTGACTGAAGATCACAAAGCCCAAAGAAAATAAATTGCTTCTGAGTCGTTGGTTCGATACGAGACCGAAGGGGATGACTTCCTTTCACGAACTGTGACTGGGGATGAGACTTGGGTACACCACTTTGAACCTGAAACAAAACGCCAATCTATGGAGTGGCATAACGCAGACTCCCCACGCAAGAAAAAGTTCCAAATGGCTCCCTCTGCACGAAAGGTTTTGGCCACCATCTTCTGAGACATGAAAGGGGTGATTCTGGTGGACATTATGAAGAAAGGATAAACCATCAATTCTATAACGGTATTTATAGTGATTAACAATTTTATAACGGTATTTATACTATGTTAAAGATGACTGATTACACTGCGCAACAATTTTTTGTTTATGTTGATTTTTCGATTTTTTCTATATGTTTCGGCCACGTGATTACAGATTTGGCATCGGTTTTGCTCGGAAAACTATAGTTTTTATGATATGGTCAAGTTTAGAAATTTTACTTTTTCGCCATTTTTAAGGCATTTTTCTGAGATAGCAAAAGTAATTTCAAGTGCAAAATTCAAAATGTCCCCAAAACTGGGGTTTATTAGTAATGTTTGATAAAGCCCATTATTAAATATTTGTACACATTTGGTTTCTTATTTCTGTTTATAAAATGTTTTTTGTATTTTTCAGATATTTGAATTAGAATTATATGGTGATGGCTACCAACAGGCCCTGCAGACACTGCAGATTCATTTTGTTATGTTTGCGGCCAATACATCAATCCAAAGTAAGTAAAGCACAAAATTGACACAGGAACGAAGTTTTGTACAGCATATCACGTTTACTCTGGCATGCCCATAGGCGATCAAGATAAATCATGGGCACCTCACTTTTGCTGTGGAAGCTGCAGTTCCACATTAGAAGGATGGCTGCGAGGTACCAGAAAAGGCATGCCATTTGCTATTCCTCGCATTCTCGTCTTATCTTGCTTCTGTTGATCACTGAAGAAGTATGTTCACTACTAATTAATTTTAAATCTTGAAAAACAGCAGATGCAAGAGCTGCCCCAGCACGGTCAGATATTCCTCTTCGATCGCATTCTCTACCCACTGTTGGCAACAGCATTCTCATTTGTGAAGGTCCGGGATTAATTAATGTCTTTGTCGTGAGTTTAAATGGCTCACTGCTTTCGGCCGTTTTGCTGGAACTTGACGAAACAGTTGCAGCAGTATCAAATTCTTTCATTCCTTTCGAGATCCGTGCTGTATATTCCTCATACTTTTGTGTAGCCTTTTTCTTTTTTTCCCATAATTTTGGTGACCACTTTATCTACGGATCCAATCATCATTTTTCGAGACGTTCGTTGGTCATTAAGGAAATCCTTTTCTAGAACAACAACTTTTCGGTCTTCCTCACGACGACATGTCAGGAAGTCTTCCCATTTACAAGAAGCTACTCTATATCAAAGAGCTTCAGTGAGTCAAGTTTAAATTTGTGAAGCAATGTTTGATAGGATGTTTGGTCTTTCCGTCCTTTGAATTGTTTCAAGACACTTTGATGTTTTTCGTACAAACCTTGGATACGCTATAGAAGCACGATCCCATACAGTCTTTACTTTTTGGGCAACGACTGTAGCAACATCATAAATTTTTGGATTAGCCTCTCATGACTTAATTCTTTCCTGTCTAACATAAAGGTAACACTGAAGAATATCTTCGGACGAAGGCAAATAAATCAGTGAGAGAGTATTTGGTGGTTCAAAGATTGGATTCAGCTGTTGAGTATTCCTTGTCTTCCTTTTTGTTTAACGAATCAGATTCAATATAAAAATTTATCAAAGTAATCAAATAATCTGAAAAAGAGATATAAATTATAATGTAATATAGTATAAATAACAAACCCTAGATAATATAATTATGAAATAATTTTAATCTGTGAAAATCTAAAAAAATGAAAACCTTAAAATGATGCTCAAACATCTACTAAAGTTGAGAAACTCAACGAAAGATATAAAAATTCCTAATTTTTTATAGTATTTTTTATGAAATATCAAATTTTTTAAATTTTTGTGAGAAATGGGAGAGAAGTGTATAAGGGAAAAGTTAAAGAGCATAAACAAACAAATCAAATGAAACAAAAATGATCTTCCAAGCATAAACAAAACAGAAGATACGCTTAAATTTTTTATTTTTTCCTCAATTTTTTGGGGACCTGAAAGGCCAAATCTTTGAACTACGTGAGGTCGGTGAAGTTCATGTCGCAGGTAGCTAATATTTTACAGATTTTTTATTTTCCCACAGACCTTTTGGTGACCCTACAAAACTGAATTCTAAAAAAAGTTTTTTCACTCCACCCTAATATACAGTTTCCCGCATATGTAATGTTCCTCGACTCACAGGCGGCTCCGTACATGTGACAACGCCGCAGCGATAGTCAAGGTACCCCAACTGGGGGAAGGTGGGGTGGAGGGGGAACAACCGAGTCCAACAACATATAACATTGATATACAGGTAAGGCGCCGTTCAAAAATTACGTAACGCTATTTTTGCTAAAACCTGCCCCCCCCCCCCTGGAACGTTCCGTAACGTGTGGGGTGTGGGGTGGGGGAAGTGTTACATAACATCTTAGAGGGTGCCTGGTCTAGCGTTACAGAACGTTCCTGGGGGAACTGGGTTGTTAAATTTTACCAAAATTAGCGTTACGTAATTTTTGAACGGCCCCTAATTATAATGTTAATGTCGAAGTTCAACGCTGTTCACGATCATATTAATCGTTTATCTTTATGAACATAATGTTTACTAGTCTTATAGAGTAATAAGGTTCCATTATGATTACTGCAAGTCTATATGAATAGGTACCACAATACAACTTTTTATATACTAGTGAATTTGAAACAAAAATAGACATTACACAACCATCCTTCGTCAGCCAGACTCTGTACTGAACGGACGCATTTCCTGAGCTCTCTGATATTGCTTCTACTTTTGCATATTGCTAATAACTTTACTTTCGGAAAGTTTTGAATTTTATATACTTGCGTTTATATTCACATTGTTATAGTTAAGTAATTGAATATTAGTTGTTTTTAGCGATTTAGAAGATTTCATAGCGTGACGGCTTAATTTAATTTATACTTGTGACGGTTATAAACTAATTTAACTTGCGCGATGCCGTCGCAGAAAGCGTCGTATGTTAGGTGTGGGGTAAACCGGTGGTATACAGACTTTAAAGATTATAACGGCGGTCCTATGGCGATAACCGAGAGATCAGGTTTTTTTTTTTTGCAATTTAAGGGAGGAAATAGTTGACATAAAACGCAGTGTACGTGAGGTAACGGAAAGACTTGCAACGCTTGATGAGGGCAGGGGTAGGGCTACGGTTGACGAAAGCCTAAGCAATACTAACATCGAAGACGTTAGTAATTTGAAGGGTGAGGTGCGTAACCTAGTTTCTAGTTTAGGTAGCTTATCGGGAAGGTTGGATAGAGTTGAGGAAGGGGTTAAGGTTGATCCGAGATTAGTAGATGGGGAGGGATTTAGAGAATTTAAGGGTGGAGCTAAGCCGCTTACGTTAGGTGATAAGAATCCCCCCCTATCGAGGTTTCGAACTTCTCGCTCATTTGGAAAGGGACGTGAATGAGGGGGAAACTATTTTAATTGGGGACTCTTTAGTGTGCCATATGGACACAGAGTTCGTTGAACGGCATCCAACCAAGAGGAGGAGGGTCTGTCTCCCAGGGGCCAGGGTTGACAGAGTTAGAGACGAAGTGGATAGGATTGACGTTGCCTTCCGTCACTCGATGTTGGTGACGATGGTCGGGGGCAACGACTCGTATAGGCTCGATACGAGAGTGCCTGACCTTTTGGAGAGATATAGGGGTTAAATAGGTCCCTAAAGGCAAGGTCAGATAGGTCTTTAGTTCTAGGTATTACCCCTAGGCACGGTTTGGGTCTTAGGATTACGTCTAAAACGATATTTTTGTAATAAATTAGAAGAGATTTGTGCTGAGGAAAATGTACACTTCGTAATGCTGTGGTCAGAATTCAGTGATCCTAGTCTTTATAAGTGCATTTTAATGAAATAGTAATGGTAGGCTAGGTAGGTTAATTGACGAAAACTACGAAAGCTGTATAGGTCGAAGCCTTCTTTTAACGTTGTGGGTCCGGGGAATACGGGCCCGACGTGAAAAATAGTTTAAAACGCCGGCCGTGTAAAAAATAACTTAAACGTCTTTTATTGTAACGCGCGTAGTATTGGAAATAAATTAAGCGAATTTAAGGCGATAACACTGGGCAACACGTATTTTATTGAATGATATCTGACACTTGATTCTAGGTAATTTGGGTGCGCTGAATACGAATTTCAACTCGGCTTGGCTCTATCAGGTCCTGATTCTTGTCGACAGCCTATGTGCCATTTTCCAGATTTTTCAAATTAGGACTAAAAAATTAAGTCATGTGTTAAATTTTTTTTCAAGTTTCATGAATACAAGCAGTTCAAACTACAGTAAAATTACATTATAACGATAGAAATGACTTAAAATAAAAAAACAAACAGATATGAAGCTTTCACTGTGGCAAAAATTTCTTTTGTAAGACTTTCTAGCGTATTTGCTTGTTGATGGCAGGTCTCTTTCAAGCACCAGCAGTAATCAGCCATCATGTGGGAATCCCAGCGGCCTTGGTACCGTTCCTCCATAATTTTGATATCTTGGTGGAATCTCTCCCCTTGTTCGTCACTTACATCACCTAAATTACTTGGAAATTGGTCAAGATGGCTATTCAAAAAATGCATTTTTATGCTCATATTGCAACCTAACTCTTTGTAGTCCCTTAAAAGTTTTTTTACGATTTCTTCGTAGTTATCTGCCCTATAATTGCCTAAAAAGTTTTCTTCAAGTCCACGAATGAGAACCAGCCATTTTTTTCGCGTTCATTCATGACATTAGGAAAATTGCTGTCTTTAATCATTGTTCTTATTTGTGGACCGTCGAAAATTCCCGCCTTGATTTTTTCATAACTTAAACTTGGAAATTTTGAAGTTATGTATTTGAAACACTCGCCGTTCGTATCTAAAGCTTTTACATATTGTTTAATGAGGCCTAGTTTTATATGCAGAGGAGGAAATATGATTTTATCTCTGCTCACTAAAGGTGGATTAATTACGTTTTTTTCTCCGACAGTAAGTGATGTTCGTGCTGGCCAGATTTGTTTGAAATAATGTTCTTCCTTGGCTCTGCTGTCCCATAAGCAAAGGAAGCAGGGATATTTAGTATACCCTCCTTGTTGTCCTAGCAGAAAATTAACCATTTTTAAGTCAACACATATGATCCACTCGTGCTCCCTATATTTGATAAGATTTAAAACCTTTTCTATATGTTCATACTTTTCTTTTAATTTTGTTGAGTGCCCAATCGGTATCGAGCCGTATAGATTGCCATTATGCAACAACACACACTTAAGACTTCTTTTCGAACTGTCTAAAAACAAGCGCCAATCATTTGCATCGTAAGACTCAACCCCCATCTTCTTTAACAAACCAACTATGTCGCAGCAATATACTAAACTATCCTCTGTTCTAAAATATGTTCTTCTTCTCTTTTTCTGTAAAATGAAATGTATGTGTTTGAAGTAAGCAAGTTTTTCTCTTTAAGTCTTGAAGCTAAAATTTCCGCAGCCTTTTTTGGCAAATTTAGATCCCTTACAAGATCATTCAACTCGGCCTGGTTAAACTTTTGCGGATCGTTTTGACTTTCAAATACGCTGGGGTCAAAATCGGTGTCTGACTCCTCAAAGTGCATAACAATATTTTCAGGAACATCTTCAACTAATTCTTGAGTTGGCAGACCCTTAAATTTTGGAATGGGGATCTCATTTGAATGTAGCACAGGTCGTATCGCGGTGTCGAAATTTGGGTACTCGATACAATGTTTATTTTTCTTAGTGAAGCCCGAAGTCTTGACAAAGCAAAGGTAGCAATCGGTCTCGTGGTTAGTAGGCTCTCGCCACACCTGATATGGAAAAAAAATTGTAAAGCGTTAACAAAAGCGACGAGAGACTTGTTTTTATGAATTTTATCAAAAGTTATCACCCAAACATTTAACATTTCTGTGTTTCAACCTTATGCAATATTTGAGATTCTTATAAACATTTTCTGTAAATTTTTGTTTATGTACCTAAGTTACAATTACATTTAGGTAAGTTACAGTATACTAGTGATTAAATTACGTAGTTTTATGAAATCATAAACTTACCATCGGAACTCCAAAAGGTATTTTTGAATCCGAACCCTTCGTCCAATGTCGCAGTCTTTCAATGCATATAGTGCAGGCTTTATGTGGAGCCCACGATTTATCTTGGTCCCCCAGTTTTATGCCAAAATAAGCTAAGTAAGCTCTTTTTACGAAGTCAGTTATATTTGCTCGTTGATGTGGAAGTGTAAAATTTCCACATATATAACAGAAGGAATCAGGGTTGTTTTTGCATTTGAACTTTCTAGTGCTTGATGACATATTGCTTGATTGTTCTGCCAATTTGTAAAGGTATTTAAAGCCCTTAATTCATATAAATTTAAGAAAATCTGAAATATAAACACAAAAATTAGTTTAAATAGGTACTTATATGAAATAGGTACTTACAATCTATGAAATTAAACTAGAAACACGGATGAGTAGGTACAATATAAATTACGTCTAATTAAATCAACTATATTAAATCACGATGACAAAATTACTCACTAAATCATATGCCAATTCAAAATTATGTTAATGCCCAAACTTAATTAACTAACTCAACTGACTGACTGACTGACTGATTGAATTGACTGATTAACTCTGGAAACGAGTCGCTTTTATATATTTTAGTTGTCCCTCTAGAATACTCTACAGAGAACAGGAACGCTCGAGAAAATTTTAGAATTCTATGATATTTTTAGCTTAATTTACTAATATTAAAATGGGTTAAAAATGACAAAATTAAAAATATTTTTAGGGTGTTACATATAAAAATATACATAATACAACAATACCATAACAATAGGTACAAATACCTAGATAAAAACCTAGTTGCATAATGTGTAACTGCAAAAAGACTTAGCGAGTATTGAGAAAAAAACCTTTTTATGAATACGACGAAAGAGGAGGGGTGTTGAGCAAAATCAGGACCTGATAGAGCAAAACCGAGTAGAAATTCGTGCTCAGCGCACCCAAATTACCTAGAACTAACTGTCAAATCTAATTCAATAGACAAAAAGTTGAAATTTGTTCCCCAGTGTAATTTATTCCGGTAACTACGATATTGTTGCTATCACTGAAACGTGGTTAAATACCGTGACTCGGGACTTGTTGGGGAAATTTGATATACCGGGTTTTAAACTCTTTACTAATGATAGGTTACATAGGATCGGTGGCGGCGTTTTGCTGTACATTCGTAATTCCCTTAGGGCTATCGAGCTTAAGATAGATTTTCCAGCAGCAATTAATGCGATATGCGTTGAAGTTAGGGCGCGTAGTATTAGTTTTAATTTTGTTGTTGTTTATAGACCTCCCGTTCAACCCCTCGATACCGATACTAGATTTTACTCACTTCTTGGTAACTTTATTGACAATCGGAATACTATAATTCTCGGAGACTTTAACTGCCCTAATGTTAATTACGAAACTTTTACTGGTAATGAGGAGGGTTTGAGATTGAGTTCATGGAAGATAATTTTTTACGACAGATGGTTACCGAACCAACGCGCGGTGACAATATTTTAGATTTGGTGATGACGAACGGCGAAAATATAGTCGAAGGTTTAGAAGTAGGCGAGAGTTTAGGATGTAGTGATCATCAAATTCTTGGGTTTAAGTTATTGATAGAAAACAGTATGGATACTGTAGTAACGTAATAGAAGTCCCTGATTTTCGTAGGGCCAATTTTGATAGTTTTGCGGATAGGATGAGAGTAGTGGACTGGATTTATTATTTATGGGTAATGAAACAAATTTGCATTGGGAGGCGTTTAAAGAAAGTTTTATGAACGTTGAAAGGGAGTTTATTCCTCGTAGGCCCAAGCGCGCTAGAAATCATGGTAGGCCCAAATGGTGGACTAGGGAAATAGGCGAGTTCAAAAACGAGCGTAACAGAGCGTATAGACTTAATAAGCTGAATGGCACGGCTGCTAACTTTAATAGATATATCGAGCTTAGACGTCAGGTTAAAAGATCAGTTAGGAATGCTAAGCGTAATTTAGAGTTAATTATAGCTGCGGATAGTAAACAATCTAAAAAAGTTTTTTGAATACGTCAATAATCGTAAGCCGATAAAAGATAACATAGGCCCTCTAGTGGATGTTAACGGCGCTTTGGCTTCTGACGCTCAGGCGATGGCGGGTATTTTCAATAATTTCTTGCGACAGTTTTTACCGTAGAAGACGTAAATAATGTCTCCGACGTGGACGATATCGTTCCATTTAGTAGCGAGACTATTTTGGATGAAATAACTGTTTACGAGGGTGAGATTGCGCATTATATCGACAGGCTAAAAGTTAGCAAGGCTCCAGGCCCTGACGCTTTTTATCCCAGACATTTGAAAGAAGTTATCGTAGGCCCCTTAATGAAGATTTTTAATCAGTCACTCGAAACGGGGATTATTCCTGAAGACTTCAAATTAGCTAACGTCACGCCTATTTTTAAAAAAGGCGACCGCGCAGTAGCTAGCAATATAGGCCCATTAGCTTAACGTCAATTGTCGGTAAACTTTTGGAGTCCGTAGTTAGGGATCGTATTATCGATCACGTAGAAAGTAGAGATTTGGTTAATAGTAGTCAGCATGGGTTTGACGCCATAGGTCTTGTTTAACTAATTTGTTAGAATTTTATAACGAAATAGTGCGCGAATACGATAGGCATAGAGCAACTGACGTTATTTATTTAGATTTTAAAAAGGCGTTCGATACAGTTCCGCATAGGAGACTAATTGCGAAGGTTAAAGCGCACGGTATACGCGGTCAGGGAGTTAACTGGTAAGAAGAATGGCTTCGTGCGAGGAGGCAGAGGGTCGTAGTTAATGGTAGTGAATCCGGGTGGTTAGATGTAGGTAGCGGTGTCCCACAGGGTTCAGTGTTAGGCCCATTGCTATTCGTAATTTACATTAACGACATAGATGTAGGATTGACTAGTAACGTGTCAAAATTCGCGGACGATACTAAAATAGGCGGTAAGGTTGTTAACGAGGACGATAGAAATAGGATCCAAGACGATGCAAATAGGATTATGGAGTGGACAGATAAGTGGCAGATGCAATTTAACGTAGACAAATGTAAAGTTTTGCATATAGGTTCTCGCAACAATAATTACACGTACACGATGGATGATAGGGATTTAGCGAGCGTTGACGAGGAAGTAGATTTAGGCGTACGCGTATCTAAGGATTTAAAGGTTAGGAACCAGTGCCTGGAGTCTTGCGCAAAAGCTAATAGGATGTTAGGCTTCATAGCGCGTAATTTCGAATTTAAATCGAAGGATATTATATTGCCCCTTTACAAGTCCCTAGTCAGGCCTCATTTAGAATATGCAGTTCAGTTTTGGTGCCCGTACTTGCGTGAGGATATTGATAGGTTAGAAAGGGTTCAGCTTCGTGCCACGAAACTTATTCCGTCATTGCGCAATAAGCCTTATGAAGATAGGATTAAAGAGTTAGACCTGTATTCACTCGAAACTAGAAGATTAAGGGGGGAGCTTATTGAAGTTTTCAAAATCGTTAATAACATCGATAACGTAAATTTTGACAAACTGTTCACTTTCGATAATAGCAATACTCGTAATAACGGATTTAAGTTGCGTGGCAGACGTTTCATTACTAATATCGCTAAAAACTTCTTTACGTTTAAAGTAATTGATAAATGGAATAATCTTCCCTCGTCAGTTGTTCATTCTACCAGCGTTAATATGTTTAAGAACCGTGTTGACAGACATTTTAAAAGTATTAACGTTGTTTAAAATAAAAAAACAAAGTTAGCAACAGGAGCTCTGGTGGTGGTGCTCGAGGATGAGTCTGTTGACGATGAATGCCAGCTTGTGACATGCCAGCGTGTGATACCAGCAATAAAATTATTAAAAAAAAAAAAAAAAAAAAATTAGACTAACACGAACGTAGATGTAGCTCGTAGCGTAAACTAACCCACTTTTTGTTTAACTTTACCTACTTTTTTACTTTGCATGTCTGTAACTCTCTTTTCTTGCATGTTTGTAGTTTGCATGGTATGACTGTGAGTTAAGACTGTGTTTGCATGGTTTGCAAGAGTTCTTATTTCACTTCTTTTCATCTTTCACCCCTCTCCCATTCTCTCCGACTATTTTTCTGACGTGTCGGCAGTGGCCGGCGGATGATGGTAAGACTTTTTTCCTCTTTTTCTGAGTGAATGTTAACCCACGAATGATAGGTGTTGCTCCTTACTTAACCCCTTATTCTCTTCTCTTAACCCCCTACTCTTTCCTTTCTCTCGGGCTAACCTTAGAGTGAATTTTGGGTCTTTGTTAGCCTTAGCTTCTGTAGATCTGTAGATTAGCTTAACGTCAATTGTCGGTAAACTTTTGGAATCCGTAGTTAGGGATCGTATCATCAATCACTTAGAAAGTCGCGATTTGATCAATAGTAGTCAGCATGGGTTTCGACGCCATAGATCTTGTTTAACTAATTTGTTGGAATTTCATAACGAAATAGTGCGCGAGTACGATAGGCATAGAGCGGCTGACGTTATTTATTTAGATTTTAATAAAGCGTTCGATACAGTTCCGCATAGAAGATTATTTGCGAAGGTTAAATGCACGGTATACGCGGTCAGGTAGTTAACTGGTTAGAGGAATGGCTTCGTGCTTGGAGACAGAGGGTCGTTGTTAATGGTAGTGAATCGGGGTGGTTGGATGTAGGTAGCGGTATCCCACTGGGTTCAGTGTTAGGCCCATTGCTATTTGTAATCTACATTAACGAAATAGATGTAGGATTGACTAGTAACGTGTCAAAATTCGCGGACGATACTAAAATAGGCGGTAAGATTCTTAACGTGGTCGATAGAAATAGGCTCCAAGATGATGTAAATAGGATTATGGAGTCGACGGATAAGTGGCAGATGCAATTTAACGTAGACAAATGTAAAGTTTTGCATATAGGTTCTCGCAACAATAATTACACGTACACAATGGATGATAGAGAGTTAGCGAGTGTTGACGAGGAAGTAGATTTAGGCGTACGCGTATCTAAGGATTTAAAAGTTAGGAACCAGTGCCTGGAGTCTTTCGCAAAAGCTAATAGGATGTTAGGCTTCATAGCGCGTAATTTCGAATTTAAATCGAAGAATATTATATTGTCCCTTTACAAGTCCCTAGTCAGGCCTCATTTAGAATATGCCGTTCAGTTTTCGTGCCCGTATTTGCGTGAGGATATTGATAGGTTAGAAAGGGTTCAGCGTCGCGCCACGAAACTAATTCCGTCATTCCGCAACAAGCCTTATGAAGATAGGATAAAAGAGTTAGACTTGCATTCACTCGAAACTAGGAGATTAAGTGGGGAGCTTATTGAAGTTTTCAAAATTGTTAATAAAATCGATAACGTAAATTTTGATAAACTGTTCACTTTCGATAATAGCAATACTCGTAATAATGGATTTAAGGTGTGTGGCAGACGTTTCATTACTAATATCATTAAAAACTTCTTTACATTTAAAGTAATTGATAAATGGAATAATCTTCCTGCGTCAGTCGTGAACTCTACCAGCGTTAATGTGTTTAAGAACCGTTTAGATAGGCATTTTAAAAATATTAGCGTTGTTGAATATAATAATAAAACAATTATTAACAGGAGCTCTAGGGGTGGTGATCGGGGATGAGTCTGTTGACGACTAATGCCAGCTTATGACATGCCAGCGTGTAATATGCCAGCCAAAAAAAAAAAATAGACGAACACGAATTTAGAAGTAGCTCGTAGCGTAAACTAACCCACGTTTTGTTATTCTTTATACTTTTTCCCTCTCCTTATTTGCATGTCTGTAACTCTCTTCATTGCATGTCTGTAGTTTGCGTGGTATGATAGTGTTTGAGTTAAGAGTGTGTTGTTCCTTGAGTTAAGAATGTGTTGCATGGTTTGTAATGCGTTCTTATTTTACTTCTTTTCATCTTTCACCCCTTTCCGGTAGAGTGGGCTGCATCTTCTACCACCCTATGGAGTGGAGGACCGGTCTGCAACAGCTAGAAGTGTTCTCTTCGACTATTTTTCCAACTTGTCGGCAGTGGCCGGCGGATGATGATGGTGTCCTTCTTTCTCTTTTTCTGAATGAATTTTAACCCACGAGTGATAGGTTTTCCTACTTACTTAACCCCATATTCTCTTCTTTTAACCCCTTACTTTCTTCTTTCTCTCGGGCTAACCTTAGAGTGGATCTTAGGGTCTTTGTTAGCCTTAGCTTCTGTAGATCTGTAGAGCATCATCTGACATCATAAGTTCATTATATACATCCTGAGATACATTTGCAAGTGCTTCGTCATATGGATCCAATTCAGATGTTGATCAAAAGCGAGCTAATGCAGGACTGAGGACCTATGACAGGTAGACCTGTCTTTAAATACAAGCTAAAGTGGAAAGTGGAAGGTTATTTTTTTAGACTGGGCCAATAAGTCGACTCCCTACTTTAGGGGCATAATTTTAAGCTTAAAATACAGACTTATACGTCCCAATATACGGTACCTGCATAAATATAATCTGCTCATTATAGGGCAAGGCATACGCGCGTACAGAAGGCAGCATCACCTCCTCCATGATCTCTATATATTGATCTGCCGTAAACCTCCCGTGGATCTCACTCAGCTCTTCTAGTCCTTGCAGGCGCATCCATCCTCACACATTCCCCGTCACGTGCCCACTCCTTGCCATTTCGTAAATATTTTGGCGAGCATATCTTGTGTTGTCTTGTCGCCAACACCGAAGACGGCCGTTAGGTGTAGACGCAAACGTCTTCTCGTCATTTATATGCTGGCGAACAAACGAGAGCCTGGCCTGACGATGTCGTTCCTCGATCCTCTCTTTTTTGGCAGGAGTACGGTGGTGATATCCTGCTTCATGCAACCATCTCCTTACGGTGTCCACTGACACACCCATATGTAGTGTCTCCCGGATGGCGACTGCGTTGTTGATAGGATCGTTCTGTACTTCGTTGATTATTCTCCGGTCTTCTTCTTGGGTGGTCTTTCTTGGTGCCCCACACTTAGGACGATCTAGCAGATTCCCAGTCTCCTACCACCTCTGCACCCAGCGTCGAACAGTAGGCTAGGCTTCGAAATTCCCAGTTCCATGGTTATGTCAGCTACAGAGAGGCCTGCTTCCCGCATACCAATTATCCGGCCTCGCTGTGCAATTTTATCTTGAGCTGAATTCATTTTCAGAGTCGGTGTTCGTCATACGATGTAGAAATATGGTATGAACATAGATCATGCCAGTAACCATGTCAACACCTCGGTTTGGCCCATCAACGTCATTTCACAAATATTAGTATAATATTGTATGAGTTTATAAGTATGTATACTGTAAACCAGGTTAATTTCGCGACAGCAAATTTTCGCTCTTTCATATCCTTGGACGAGTTTGCGGCATCATAATTTCGCGGTCAACGGTTGCTAGCTATAATCTTACAGATTAAAATGACATCATGAAGGACGACATTTATTCTGGACTATGACATTCTTGTTATACAGTAATAATACAGTATAATTTAAAATGTTTTTACTGCTTTTACTTTACAATGTTTTATTACAATATACTGAATTTACTTTTCAAATAAAGTATTTTAATGATCTAAGTTTATTTTCTTACTATCTTTCAAAGATTAGTTTAAATTGTCAAATTTTCGCCTGCTGGATATTTTCGCGTAAACTATAGCCTACGCGAAAAACGCGAAAATTTCCTGCAGGCGAACATTTCGCATTCACTAGTATCTTAAAAGTTCTATTGTTGTAGGTTCCATATAGATTTGCAGTAATCATAATGGAACCTTATTACTGCATAAGACTGGTAAACTACATGGAGTTCAACGCTGTTCACGATCACATTAATTGTTTATCTTTATGAACACAGACTTGGACTCGGTTGTACCCCCTCCACTCCACCTTCCCCCAGTTGGGGTACCTTGACTTACACTGCGGCGTTGCCACATGTACGGAGTCGCCTGTGAGGCGAGGAACACTACATATGCGGGCAACTGTACATGTAGTGAGGAATAGGGAGAGAAGTGTGTGTTTGAGAGCATGCTGGACTGCTCACAAGGTAGATGAGACACGGAAAAAGATCAACTAAGAAGCAGTGACAGGAGAAATGGGATTTCCAGCACTCCCTATCTTCTGTCTGACGTCCCCCCTTGGAGTACTTTCCTAGTCGATTGGTGTCTACAATCTCCTCCGAAGGATGAGGAGATTGTAGACATCGGAGGAGATTGTAGACACCAATCAAATTTATACGGACACTTAACTGAGGCCTAATTTTTTAAATTTCCCTAACGTCTTGTTTCTTAGTAGCAAAAACAATAGTATTCTTTAAGGAATTCACAACGGTATCAAAATCGGTGGCAGACTGAACCATGTTACTCTTCGGGCACAAAATTGAATCTTCTTCAGTACAGGCGTGGATTCATACCGGCTTGGAGCGTTTTACACAAAATGGTCAGAATTTGAAAAACATGTAACTTTCAGATTAAATTTTAACAAGGGGGATGATGGTTAGGGTGGGTAGGGTAGTAACAAGGGCGATGCCACCCCACTCATCCCACTCAATTCTTATTTTATAAGTACTTATTTTATACATATTAAAATTTTTATTTCAGTTTGGTACACCATCATTCTGACACAGTTTGTGTCGTCTGATATAATGTACATTGTACAAGTTCCCATAACTGCAAACGGTTTAGTCATCTTGGCCAGAATGTTCTAACTCCAGATCATTTCGATCCACCACTGGTCTGGAACTGTTTCTCTTAGAGGCAGGCTCCTATAAACAAATATATATTTATAAGAAACAGAGAGACAAAAATAAAAGCAGTGAAAGATTTTTTAGGATATTAACTCGCAAACCTTAGGGCTATTCCATTTAAAAATACCATGGGAGTTTTGGGACTGATGCAAAATTAAGTTGTGAGGGTTACGGGGGTTAGAAAAAAATCAATTGAGGCGGAGGGGGGTTGACACCAGGGAATGTAAAATAATACAGGCCGTTCTCAAAATTAAAGTCAGATGGGGGATACAAGAAAGTCTCAAAAAGGTTTTCAGGTCCATCCCCCGATTACATGTTTAAAAGGAACAGCCAGAACATAAACAATTTGCATGCCAACGGCGATTGCGGTTCTTGTAATGTAGCCTAAGCTAAATTAATTTTTGCGTGGGATAGCCTGCAGGTGAAGTCGGCCCTTGATGATTTCGACCCTTGATGACTTCGACCCAGTGATCTCGGTCCACTTGCAGCAGTGATTCACACCTAACCTAACTTACCCAACTAAAATAAACTGTTCAGAAACTGAGTAAGTCTGTAAGAACATGTTAATTTCTGGAAGTTACAATTAAGGAGATTTCCTTATATTATGCGGTCATGCCTTTTCTGATAATGCAGTAGGTACTTGTAGGTTATCGACCCCCAACGCTTAATTTGTCATCGTGGCAAATAGCACGCACGCAGAACACTCGAACGAGCATTTCGTTCTAGAATGTTTGATGCACATTGGTTGTTGATTTGTTTTACAACTTACATTAACTTTAGATCACCTGAAGATCAGGATCCCCAGCCTTCTTTAGTTAGCCTTATATCGCTAACTAACAAAAATATCACGACCTAACCTAACCAGTCATTAGGTCAACTGTACGCCCTTAATGATTGATTAGGTGAGGTAGTGATATTTTCGTTCTGGGGCCCTGATCTTCAGGTGATCCTTAACTTTATAATGGCGATCCTTCAGAATCCGGCCATAAATTAGTTTAAAAAATAAATCGTATCAATAATTATTACATGAGCCAAATTACCGTATATATTTAATAGTATCTATTTCAGTAGATATTACCAATCCTTTGCACAATTTAATTATTGCTTTTTCAGCCAGAATGAATTTACTGCGACTTCATGCTATTTGCCACGATGACAAATCAAGCGTATGTGGGAGATAACCTACAAGTACCATGCAGTATAAATGTTACAGTCAATGTGTGAAACTAGTCATTTCACGTAATGCCTAAAAATTTTAGGCATTTCGCGCAATTCAATTAAGTGAGTAACGACTTCGTGAAGGTTAGGTTAGATTAGATTAGGGTGGTTAGGTTACTTTACGTTAGTAATGCGTATTACCTATGTTTAAGGGTCAATCGAAATACGCCTGAAAGTTTTAGGCATCACGTAGAATAACTTGTTTCACAGATTGATTGTAACATATACAGGATATTTATCTCTGAGTTATGAAGTCAGACAGCGCATAACTTACCGATATTGAAGAGAATTACGAAAACAAATTTGCGAAAACAAATTGCAACGTTGTATTAACGTTGCAATATAACGTTTAAGTTTTACGTTGTGACTACGTCAGTACAACGTCAATTTCTGACATGACCGAGATACAACCATGATACAACGTTTTATTTACGTAGTGTGTTTGCTGGGTACCTATAGCTTCGGCCAAAGAGAGTTGAAACACCTTAAAAGTTATTTATCTTTTTTGTGCCTTGACTCGCGTCACTGTCAGAGAGGTTTAAAAGAGATTATTAATTAAGTTTATATATATAAGTCTTCTTTTATTTCCCTTTGACCAAAAGTTTTCCATCACCTTAGAACACTTTAAGGTAGGCTGATAAAGTCAAATGAAACCTGCATATTGCTTTTGAGTAATGATGTGCTGTTTCACAAATTTTGACGATGTTACTAACCTCATTATCAGTGCTCAACATTACAGCAGTGATGTTATACTGTAGGCAATTTCTGTTCATATCTCTTTAATTAAAAAAAAATTGAGGTGTTTCAACTCTTAGCTATATATTGGTACGAGTACATTATTAAATTTCCTGTAATTTTTCAGCCGTCTTTATTGATGACATTCGCATTATTGTTTTCCATTGTTAGCCCATTTTTCCAAAACCATGCAACATGAATGTTTTTTTGCCGATATTTCCCTGTTTTTCCTTACCCAATTAAGGAACATCATGCTGGGTGTATGTATGTATGTATGTATGTATGTAGCTATTCTGACATATTTTGATTTCTTCGTCAGCACTTGTCCTTCAAACACTTTCGAAGATTCTCTTTTTGCATTCTACATCATTACTGCAGTCACTCTTACAGGCAGACATGTGCTCAAACAAGGTGCTCCGTTGTTAGATCAGAGTCAAGAACACCTTCTGAACTTCCTCAGTCAGCTGGCAACCGCTCATGATGCCAGAATCTCCACGGATTGTGCGGCTAGTATTAATTCCATAACTTTACCAAAATTCGTTCATTCGCGCTAAATTACTTTTCGCCAATTAGTAATTAACTATTGTGCCTTTTTCTCTTTTTTTTTATCAACATTAATCAATAATGTGTGTATTTTTATCACTGCACAATTATTCAAGTAATTTTATCACTATGCGAGCATTCAAGTAAATTTGGCTGTTCATTCAAACCATAATAATTGTAACTCTAACGATTATAATAAATCATTTACTTGTTTAATTAAAGGAAAATCTAGGAAGCCTATTAATCTCCTTTAATGACAATTAATTTAATTTGATCGTAAAGATCTGATGACTTAGAGCCTCAAATAAACATTCATTTAAATAATCTAATTTACATTTATTATACTGTCACCTAACCAGTATACATATGTTGTGTGCGTACAGTAAATATACGAGTAATTACGTGGTTGTGCAACCACATTAAATATTCTGTAATTTGGTAGGAAGAATGTTTATATGATACATTAGACCCATATATATAATATATATATATATATATATATATATATATATATATATATTATATGTATATACAGTGTGTGTATATGTAAAAATGAACAATGAATAATCAATATTCATTTTTACATAAGAACCAAAATCGCTTAACGCGAGTTTGGATAATAATTTTACTTGTAGCTTCCTATTTTTGTTCGTGTCACAACCCTACGATCTACCATATCTATGGTTTAGTCATATCCATTTTCCATTTGTTATAGAAGTTATTATAATTAATTATGATTGTCTTGCATCTCACCCTCGACCCTAGATTATACATACACATTGCATATAAGAGGATTGGAACCCGTAGTTGTGCTTCTTAGTCCTTGATACCCACTCTGTCTTTAATTCGTTCTTTTAGGTCCTCCCAAATAATGACTTACAGTTATACTGTACGTATGACATAATGTGAATAACTATGACGTCATAAAGTAACTTAATTCTCTTCACGTTTTCCATACCTTGAACACTGAATCACGTGTTTAGTATTTGGACATCTTCCGTATTGAATGTATGGTAAATTCTTTAATAATAATAATAAAAAGAAAAACTTCATTCTCTATACATCATTATTTATGTTGTTTCCTACCTATTTCTACTGATACCTATCAACCTATCCGTCCATATTTTACGCGTGTCTATATTACGCACACAACCTATTGTATTACGTACATGTAAAATACGTCCACATGATTTTTTTTTATTTTTATTATTTTTTTTTCAAGTGCGTTCACCCCTCACAAGATATTTATTAGGCTTAGGTGAGTGGTCGAATTCGCGAATCACAGCAAAATCGAACGCTTCTAAGATAAATATCTCCTCTCGCTCTGACCCAAATTTATTACATATTATAATATAATGTAACATGTTATGTTGTATATAAATTATCTTGTATGTGCTCATGTACTTGTGTTGTACTAATAACCATATATAATAACCATATATTATAACCATATATTATAACCATATATTATAACCATATATTATAACCATATATAATAACCATATATAATAACCATATATAATAACCATATATTATAACCATATATAAATATATAAAAACACTGTAAAAATGGTAAACGACCTAATGTACTTCAATGAAACTGTAATTGAATGTAATGACTTAATATATAATGTAAGAATGTACTTTAATAGAACTGTAATGGACAATCATAAGCGAATGTGAAGTAATCCATAATCGCAATCATAATTGTAATAAACCCAAACGAAAATGTACTTAGTCGTGTACTTAAATTGTACTTATGTACTACTATGAAATGATATCGCCTTCAGAAATGAAGACGCGGCAAAAAAAAATACGATTAGTTTTTATTTTTATTTATTTTTTTTTAAATTTTTATTTGGAATCTTTCAAACATCTGATCGTGTTTAAAAGGGGGGAAACTTAACCTTCCACTGCCATCCCCCAACATTTAGGCTTATATTATACATGTATTTGTAAAATGAACTTCACTTCATTACGGGACTCTGCTTTGGTCACTGCTACGAGCCTCCCTTGTTAGCAGCCTCTCTGCGGGGAGGGGTCAGAGGCCCTTTGCTTCCTTAACTTTTTAGATTCCAGCCTGAGCCATGGTCGAAAGAGGTCGAACCTCTACCCCTGTAAAATTCAGACCACTACCTGTAAATTTTTAGGAAGTAAATTACAGTAAGAGAAACTTTTTATTTTCCCCCTCGAGTTGGGCTATCTTCAGAAGAACTTAGTCAGTAAAGTCGATAAGTTATAAAAGAAAAGTCGATAATTTTAGTCTCAGAGAAAGTATCAGAGTATTATAGAAAGAGAAGAATTAATAACTGTCGACCCTAAAGCAAGAGAGAAGAATTAGAATGTTATAGAAGAAATATCCGTTGCTGCCTCCTAACTAGAACCCCCGTCGATCCGAACCACCCCAGGGCCATAGACGGAGGGGTTAACAGAGTGGCGACCCTATAGCCAGGATAAACATTTGGCGACCCTACTACCAAGATTAGAAGAATATTTTAAGAAGAGGATTTTAACAAGTGGCCACTCTTTGGCCAGGATAGAAATTACCCTACATCAGGATAAAACCATTTGACCGGCGTGTCACGACTTCTAGTTCGTAACATCCACCCTTGAACCGGTGTGTCACGACTCCAAGTTCTCCACGCCTAGTTTTCATCCAAGAAGAAGTAGCCAGCAAGACGTCTTCAGGACACGTCTCTGAGGATTTCGCCCGTAGAAATTTTGTTAAGTACAGAGTTTTTTTTTTTTAAGAAATTTATAAACACTTTAAAAGTCAGTATTATTAACAGTTAATAATGAGTATCAAGTCAGAATTTACAAGAAACACAGTGAACATTTCAGACACCAGTGATACATTTTTTTAGTGAAACTAATTTTCACAGAAGTTAAATGTAAGAGAAGTTAAATGTAAGAGAAGTTAAATGTAAGAGAAGTTAAATGTAAGAGAAGTTAAATGTAAGAGAAGTTAAATGTAAGAGAAGTTAAATGTAAGAGAAGTTAAATGTAAGAGAAGTTAAATGTAAGAGAAGTTAAATGTAAGAGAAGTTAAATGTAAGAGAAGTTAAATGTAAGAGAAGTTAAATATAACAGAGTTAATTTCAGAGAGTTAATTTCAGAGAGTGAATTTCACTATTATATTCAGTATAGAATAATTTTATTTTATGTACCAAACATAATAGTACCGTACCTTCACGTACATTCGAGTGAAATGTTGTTTACATTTTTTATTTTTGTTTACAATTTCTTTCAAATTATTGAATTGAATTGACTTGCAAATTAAGAAAAAGTGTGTTTATAGAGAGTTTATAGATTTAGAGAGATACTTGAAGTAATTTGAAGTCAGTTTTAGTTGCAAATAAGTTGCAAGTCAGTTTTGAAGTCAGTTTTAGTTGCAAATAAGTTGCAAGTCAGTTTTGAAGTCAGTTTTAGTTGCAAATAAGTTGCAAGTCATTTTTGAAGTCATTTTTGAAGTCATTTTTTAAGTCATTTTTGAAGTCATGTTTGAAGTCAGTAGGTTGCGCCAAGAGGGACAACCGCCCCAGAGATTTATAGAAATACTTGATAAGAGGTCAAGTCATAAGGTTGCGTCAAGAGGGACAACCGCCCCAGAGATTTATAGAAATTCTTGATAAGAGGTCAAGTCAGAAGGTTGCGCCAGGAGGGACAACCGCCCCAGAGATTTATAGAAATACTTGATAAGAGGTCAAGTCAGAAGGTTGCGCCAGGAGGGACAACCGCCCCAGAGATTTATAGAAATACTTGATAAGAGGTCAAGTCAGAAGGTTGCGCCAAGAGGGACAACCGCCCCAGAGATTTATAGAAATACTTGATAAGAGGTCAAGTCAGAAGGTTGCGCCAAGGGGGACAACCGCCCCAGAGATTTATAGAAATACTTGATAAGAGGTCAAGTCAGAATGTTGCGCCAAGAGGGACAACCAAAACAGAGGTTAATCGTCTCCACTTGATAGAGATCAAGTGCAGTCATTTTCCATTTTCAGTTAATTTAAAGTTAGACAGTTTCAGTTTTTTTTGAAGAAGTCAGTTTTGAAGAAGTCAGTTTTGAAGAAGTCAGTTTTGAAGAAGCCAGTTTTGAAGAAGCCAGTTTTGAAGAAGCCAGTTTTGAAGAAGCCAGTTTTGAAGAAGCCAGTTTTGAAGAAGTTAGTTTTGAAGAAGTTAGTTTTGAAGAAGTTAGTTTTGAAGAAGTTAGTTTTGCAGAAGTTAGTTTTGCAGAAGTTAGTTTTGCAGAAGTTAGTTTTGAAGAAGTTAGTTTTGAAGAAGTTAGTTTTGAAGAAGTTAGTTTTGAAGAAGTTAGTTTTTAAGAAGTTAGTTTTTAAGAAGTCAGTTTTTAAGTCCCAAGTCATTTCAACGCAGTCAATTGAATTCAACTTTTTCTTTGTAATTTAAGAGAATTTAATTTAAGAAGAGGTAATCTAAGAATTTAATTCAACCTTTTTTTTGTTGTTGTTGTAAAAGAGAATTAAATTCAACCTGAATTGACCGGTTTGTGTCTTTAGGTTAAGTTTTTCTTGTTTGTTTGTAAGAAGGAAATTGACCGATTTGTCTTTTCTTTTCATGCCATTGTTGCGTATATAAATATATAGTTATGTATTTTTTTATTTGTAACCAAAACCGTTTTTACAAAGGTTGTAACGATTTTGATAATTATTGTAATGTATATGAGGAACATGCCGTCCCTCCATTTTGTTTGAACTCTTTTAATTTTTTTTCTAAGTAGTGTGACAAGCAATCTTTTTTTTTTATTTTTTTAAAAGAGCAAAGTGCTCACGAAAAGACGTAATTGTCAATTTCAGACTTATACCCCCCTGCTTAGTCACTCAATTCCCCCAAATGTAGTAATCTAAACTTTGTTTTTTTATTTTATTTTATTTTAACACCCCAACCCCAGTTGAACCCAGTGTCAACCAGAACAATGATTCAACCATGGTTAATTTCTCATTGGTACTATGGAACATAACCTCAATTTATGTTGTGGTTTTTTTTTAAGTATACCATATGTTTAGTTCATTAAAATGCATAATTGATTTCTATTTTTAATTTGTATTCTTAATTTTCTTAATTCAATTATCGTACCGATACTTCTGGTTAATGTTAATGGTTATATAGTTCATATATAGCTAGGAATGTTACTAGTCGAATTTAATTCCATCTTCAAAATTTAATTTTTAATACCGCTAGATTTACTTTCATTACTTGTAGGTCCTCTAAATACGTTTTTTTTTTATTACCTTAATCCGTGTAACTGATTTAATTAAATACTTAAAGACTACCTTGAACTTAAAGGATTTTATAATTAATAATAATGATAATAATAATAATAACAACAATAATTGACTTAAAAGATTTTATAACTCTAAAAACCCATCTTAAATTATTATACATTATTTTTTTAAACTTTGTTAATTCAAAAACCTTCCAAATCCCTACACATACACACGCATGTATGCACACTTATATATATATATATATATATTAGTGATGTAGGTCACATCCGCATCCGCATCCGCGGAACATCCGCACATTTTCTCGCATCCGCATCCCCGTCCGCATCCGCATTTTGGACTGCGGATGTCGTGCGGATGTGGACCGTTGAGATAAAACGTCATTAATAAGCGGAAATTATCAAATTCTACTATATTAATAGAACTAGTTCATTGTGCGCAAAAGTGATGCAAGCGACAAGACGAGAGGCTGTTCTTGTATGAAGTTACTCTCTTGCAACCTACTTAGATCCACGTTACAAAGCTAAGTTCTTTTCACCTAGTACATTAGAACGAGTTAAATCATCACTTGGCAAAGCAGTTGAAGAGCTTCAATCTCTTGAATCTGTCGCTTCGCCACCCACCAAAAGAATAAAAGTTTCAGTGACAGAACCAACACCTTCAACAAGCAAATCTATCACAGAATCTGTCTCTCAGTTTCTTGAGTCAAGCAGCAATGACGAGACCTACGCGATGTCAAAAGATGTAGTAAAAATGATCGAGGGCTATCACCAAGAAAAACGCCTGGCTGCATGTGACAATCCTATTAGTTGGTGGAAAAATACGCAGAATATCTATCCATACTTGAGTAAACTTGCAAGGAAACATTTAGCCTGTCCTCCAACAAACGTACCAAGCGAGAGATTATTTAGCAGTGCTGGATTAATATATGATGAAAAGAGAAACAGACTGGCAGCAGAAAAGGCAGAAAAAATTAATGTTCCTTAAGCATAACCTTCCTAAAATTAAGTTTGAACATTAAACGATGAACATCTTAGTTTACTTTATTTTAATTACTCATTTATAAATATGCCTAATAAAACTTTAAACTTAATATAAATAGTTATCAAGCTAATTAAAGATCTCTTTCTATAAGGGGAGGTTGGGGAAAGAGGTCGGTGGGATGCATTTGAGTTGGGTTCACGTCCCGCATCCTGGTAACACAATTATGGTTTCTAATTGTGGCTGAAACTCAACAAAATATAACGAATTTATTTGCAGACGAATTCACAAATTGATTTCTATATTAGTTAGATGGCTTGATATTATTTTATATGTTCAGAGAAAAGTACAGCAATTATTGTACAATTAAACAATTATACTACATTATAGCTACAGCTCTCTCTATATAATAACTTATTATATACGTTAAACACAACAAATCTCGAATATATCCTAAAAAATAACGAAAATGTAGACATCCGCATCCGCATCCGCATCCACGGATGTTGAAATCAAACATCCTCATCCGCATCCGCATCCGCGGATGAGAAAAAAATGACATCCGCTACATATATATATATATATATATATATATATATATATATATACAAACCTTATGCTAAAATCATTGGATATCACAATAAACTATTTCATTGCGTGTAAGTGCTAACGCTGCTATTTATATAGTCTTAAGCATTTTTGCTTACTATATATAAATTTTTGCTCAGGCATTTATTCAGTTAATTTAACAATCCTCTCAGCTAATCTGTCCCTCGAAATTATAAGATACACACTTTGTACCTAATACACAAATACACACTAGACCACAGGTCTATACATCATCCATTACATAATTCGATTTTTTACCTACAATAGTCAATAAAAATTAGCTTATAGATTGTACGATGTACGTTTTTCCCTTTTATCTACTCTATTCATTATGTACATAATTTATCCCACAGAAAAATAAAATTTTGAAATTTTTTTTAACCATATCATTGTTTGTCTAACTTAAATGTTTGTCTAAATTAAAGTATTAATCTTTGAATTTTTTATATTATATAATAACTCACTTGTTCTGTTTAAAAATTTGTAATGTAAAGAAAAATTCGTCATCTCACTTGAAGTAGTTAGGATGTTATTTTCTCATTTGTATTGTATTAATGGTACCCTATTAGATTATTGTATAAATATCATTTTTTAAAGGGGAGAGCAATGTAAAAATGAACAATGAATAATCAATATTCATTTTTACATAAGAACCAAAATCGCTTAACGCGAGTTTGGATAATAATTTTACTTGTAGCTTCCTATTTTTGTTCGTGTCACAACCCTACGATCTACCCTATCTATGGTTTAGTCGTATCCATTTTCCATTTGTTATAGAAGTTATTATAATTAATTATGATTGTCTTGCATCTCACCCTCGACCCTAGATTATACATACACATTGCATATAAGAGGATTGGAACTCGTAGTTGTGCTTCTTATTCCTTGATACCCACTCTGTCTTTAATTCGTTCTTTTAGGTCCTCCCAAATAATGACTTACAGTTATACTGTACGTATGACATAATGTGAATAACTATGACGTCATAAAGTAACTTAATTCTCTTCACGTTTTCCATACCTTGAACACTGAATCACGTGTTTAGTATTTGGACATCTTTCGTATTGAATGTATGGTAAATTCTTTAATAATAATAATAATAATAATAAAAAACTTCATTCTCTATACATCATTATTCATGTTGTTTCCTACCTATTGTCTACTGATACCTATCAACCTATCCGTCCATATTTTACGCGTGTCTATATTACGCACACAGCCTATTGTATTACGTACATGTAAAATACGTCCACATGATTTTTTTCATTTTTATTATTTTTTTTTCAAGTGCGTTCACCCCTCACAAGATATTTATTAGGCTTAGGTGAGTGGTCGAATTCGCGAATCACAGCAAAATCGAACGCTTCTAAGATAAATATCTCCTCTCGCTCTGATCCAAATTTATAACATATTATAATATAATGTAACATGTTTTGTTGTATATAAATTATCTTTTATGTGCTCATGTACTTGTGTTGTACTAATAACCATATATAATAACCATATATTATAACCATATATTATAACCATATATTATAACCATATAAGCACACCGGACAAAAAATTAGTCACCCCTCTCAGAATGTACCTAATAACGTGTGACGGCGCCTCTGGCCTTGATAACCGCACGAATCCGGCGAGTTTAGTATGCGGAGGTACGCCTGCTGGTTCAAATTCATCGTCACTGGAACGAGGGCCATTTCGTGGTACGAAAAAACATCCCCAGAACATCACGGAACCACCTTCAGCCTGAACAACACCTTCGACGCATTCAGGATTAAAGGCTTCATTGGACCTGCGATGTACTCGTCGCTTCCCATCATTGGAGAACAAACAAAAACGGGACTCATCGGACAAATTACACGTTTCCAATCTGCCGCAGTCCAGTTTTTGTGCCTCTGAGCCCATTTATAACGTGCCAAGTTGTGACTTGCTGTTAACAGCGGCCTCTTCCGTGGTACCCTGCTCCAGATGTCCATCGCATGCAGTTCTCGTCGCAATGTCGTTCGGAAATTTGTCGCTGGAGAACCTCATTGGTTTCTTGGAGAATTGTTCTCTGGTTTGAAAACGATTTGCAGTTACTAGACGCGAAACATGGCGGCGGCCCCTATGTCGAGAATTGTTTCCGGCCACAGTTACGCCGTCGATTTCAGTTGATTGCGAACTACACCACTCTTTGTAAACTCGCTGGACAGTACGCGTTGACACACCAACAAATTGGGCTACTTCAGACATTTTGTGTCCGTGGGCTCTGCCAAACACGATGGCTCCTTTTTGCCACTGAGTAACGTCTGCCTCACGACCCATTTTGCAGACTATATCCAACACACACTTTGTTCACCACCACCTCACGAAACAGATCTGATCCTGTGTGCTACGTCACCGCTACTTGTCACTTACCAATGCTATATCAGCGCCCTCTGTGTGACCTTGAACTTCCTACTATCGGTGCTAGTAGGGGTGACTAATTTTTTGTCCGGTGTGCTTATAATAACCATATATAATAACCATATATTATAACCATATATTATAACCATATATAAATATATAAAAACACTGTAAAAATGGTAAACGACGTAATGTACTTCAATGAAACTGTAATTGAATGTAATGACTTAATATACAATGTAAGAATGTACTTTAATAGAACTGTAATGGACAATCATAAGCGAATGTGAAGTAATCCATAATCGCAATCATAATTGTAATAAACCCAAACGAAAATGTACTTAGTCGTGTACTTAAATTGTACTTATGTACTACAATGAAATGATATCGCCTTCAGAAATGAAGACGCGGCAAAAAAAAATACGATTAGTTTTTATTTTTATTTATTTTTTTAAAAATTTTTATTTGGAATCTTTCAAACATCTGATCGTGTTTAAAAGGGGGGAAACTTAACCTTCCACTGCCGTCCCCCAACATTTAGGCTTATATTATACATGTATTTGTAAAATGAACTTCACTTCATTACGGGACTCTGCTTTGGTCACTGCTACGAGCCTCCCTTGTTAGCAGCCTCGCTGCGGGGAGGGGGCAGAGGCCCCTTGCCTCCTTACCTTTTTAGATTCCGGCCTGAGCCATGGTCGAAAGAGGTCGAACCTCTACCCCTGTAAAATTCAGACGACTACCTGTAAATTTTTAAGAAGTAAATTACAGTAAGAGAAACTTTTTATTTTCCCCCTCGAGTTGGGCTATCTTCAGAAGAACTTAGTAAAGTCGATAAGTTATAAAAGAAAAGTCGATAATTTTAGTCTCAGAGAAAGTATCAGAGTATTATAGAAAGAGAAGAATTAATAACTGTCGACCCTAAAGCAAGAGAGAAGAAGTAGAATGTTATAGAAGAAATATCCGTTGCTGCCTCCTAACTAGAACCCCCATCGATCCGAACCACCCCAGGGCCATAGACGGAGGGGTTAACATATACATATATATATATATATATATATATATACTGTATATGTATATAATATATATATATATATATGCACATAAACTGTCATTCAAATCGTAGATGCTCAGTGTGTGCGAAAAAGAATGAAAATTATACAGTAATCCCCCGATTTACGCGGTAAATGCGTTCCTGAACCTTCCAATTAAAATTAATTCTGCGTAAATTGGGGGAACTATAACATATAATTCAATGTGCTAAGTACGGGTCCCCCCAACCCCAAGACACCCAAAAAATTAAATAAAATTAAATAAAATACAATACTAACACTAATAATAATAATCATCTGCCAAAAATAATATTAATTAAATAAATAAATAAATACATGAATTCATATGTAAAAAAAATAAAAATTAGTAATAACATGGAATAAATAAAAAAAATAGCACTCACCATTAGGGTTTCTTGGAGTTGGCCTCTTAACCACTAGTGTTTTTTATTTATTTATAAAAGAAACTGAATATATTTTGGACCGCCTTAATTCGAAGCCGCGCAAATGGGGGCGCGTAAATCGGGGGGGGAGCTGTACTTTAATAATAAGTGGCGGTGGTTGAGTTATGAAATTACACGACTTACTAGAGATCGAAATAACGTCTATAAAAGGTACAAGCGCGAAAACTCTCAACCAAATTTCAACAGTATGTCCTACTAAGAAGTAAAATTAATAAGAGATTAGAAACAACCAGCGACGGTATTAAATGACTACGTTGTTCAAGTGTTTACAGTGAAAGCGTATCAAACATACCAGAAGCACGATCTATGTTTAACCTTTATGATGAATTAATGTTAACTAACACAACTGAATATGAAGGGGAGGTTTTGCATTACATAAATAAATAAAAAAGTTGAGGGAACTGAAGGAACTGAAAATGGAATTAATTTGAAGGAATTCAAAATGGAAATAATTTGAAGAAACTGAAAATGGAATTAATTTGAAGGAACTGAAAATGGAATTAATTTGAAGGAATTGAAAATTGAAATAATTTGAAGAAATTGAAAATGGAATTAATTTGAAGGAACTGAAAATCGAATTAATTTGAAGAAACTGGAAATCGAATTAATGGATCATCTGAAGATCAGGATCCCCAGCCTTCTTTAGTTAGCCTTATAAGGCTAACTAACGAAAATATCACGACTTAACCTAACCAATCGTCAAGGGCGTACAGTTGACCTAACGATTGGTTAGGTTAAGTCGTGATATTTTCGTTAGTTAGCCTTATAAGGCTAACTAACGAAGGCTGGGGGCCATGATCTTCAGGCGATCCAAAACGTTTGTTATAAGTAGAGCCCGGATGTTTCGGCAAAATGCCATAAATGCCTTTTTGTGCCTATTTTAGCGTTTACAGGAAAAAGTGCCCTTTTTCGTCATAAAGTGCTTAATTTGCCTTTTTTCCATTGTTTTCTATTATTATTCCATTGGAGTCTCAAAATAGGCCTATCACTTTCTGTTATATATATAATATAATATATATATATATATGTATATCTATATATGCGCCTCGGTGGTGTAGTGGTTAGCATCGCTGACTACGAATCCATCGACCCCAGGATCGAGACCCGGTGACGGCAAGCGGCGGCAGC
Organism: Bathynomus jamesi; assembly: GCA_023014485.1. NCBI lineage: Eukaryota > Metazoa > Arthropoda > Malacostraca > Isopoda > Cirolanidae > Bathynomus > Bathynomus jamesi. Next base: position 368,070 of record JAJOZX010000365.1, on the reverse strand, counting down.
AAAACCCAGCTGTTCATCCTTCCACACAATAAAGAAATTGGTTGGTAGATAAATGGGTACCCTGGGTAGCATAGTGGTTAAGACGCTGGGATGCTGGTGAAGCGTGGTTCGGATTTCACGTTAAATGTAGGTCTAGGTGGAGTGAAAAGCTTGACCTTCGTAAGGAATGAACAATTCGGGCAGAAGTAAGCCAAAGGTTACCAAAGGTATATGATGCAAACCTACAAGGAAGAAGAAAAAATTATTCCAAGTCCTTTCGTGTATTCAACAATACACCTCGTGAAGGAATTCTAAAGTTAAAAGATTCCATGATGAGGTGTATTGCTGAATACACGAAAGGCTTTGGAATAATTTTTTCTTTTTCCTCGTGGGTTTGCATCATTCATTCATTTCACGTGTTTAAGCGTGAAATTCATCCCATATATATATATATATATATATATATATATATATATATATATATACATATATGATACACAGACCGTGCATGGAGCAAGGAACTCTTCTGTGATAATTAAATCCACTATAGTCCGAATAAGTAATGGTAAATGACAAATATCATAGTTTTTCTTTTTCATGATGCTAGCCCGACGTGGGCAACGGGTCACTCGCAAAGAGGTCCCATAAATATAGCTTCCCTCACCAGCTATCTGCAAAGCAGACAGGATCCAGCTTTGGGACATGGATCTAGGGTTTAAAGCAGCCTAGCCCTGCCACATTTAGAACCTCAATATAAGCAAAAGACTCGCTGCCTCCACGTCAGATTGAATACATCAAAGAAAAAGGGGTAACTATTATATTTTTAGTCAAAAACCAAAACTTAAACCTCAACTGGCAGAATTGAGCGTCCACTTTTCAAAGCACATAACATGTCCGTTTCAAGATGGGAATGAACTCAGAATGGTCCCCTGAGTTTTTTATGATACACACAGACCGTGCATGGAACAAGGAACTCTTCTGGGATAATTAAATCCACTATAGTCCGAATAAGTAATGGTAAATGACAAATACCATAGTTTTTCTTTTTCATGATGCTAGCCCGACGTGGGCAACGGGTCACTCGCAAAGAGGTCCCATAAATCCCAATAGCTGACAAGACAAAACTTCCACTTCTAGTCTTCAATTACCCATATCGCCAATAAACACTTTTATAACTTTAAACCTCATAAAGTTTTCCCTCCCTAATCAAGAGTAAAGATATCGCTTGCCTAAAAGAATTATCCAGGGATGACTCCATCATAATTTCACGTCCTGACAGACAAAGGTACCATTCTTCTTAACAAATCAGATTATGATAATAAGGTTAATAATGCCCTCAACGACTCCAACAAATTCAAAAAGATTAATGACAATCCTCTACCACTTTCCCTAAAATTTAAGATAAAATCAGCCGTTTCCTCAAAAATTATATAATCAAAATAAAATTTCGGAGGATGTTTACAACCAAGTACGCTCTTCCGGCTCCTTCCCAGGCACCCTTTACAGCCTCCCTAAAGTACACAAACCAAATTTACCCATTAGACCTATCCTTTCTGCATACGTCATCCATAATTACCATCTAGCAAAATTCCTAATTCCCCCCTCTAAACACCCCTAACGCAGGATGAATATTCCGTCCCAAATTCCTACGAATTCGCCAAAGAAATACTGACGTTGAACAATTCAAACAACCTCCATATGCACAGCTTTGACATAGTATCCCTCTACACCAACGTACCAGTTTGAGAAGCCATCGACATCAGCACCAACAATTTATTTTCCAACAGTCAGAACACAGACCTCAACCTAACGAAACAAGAATTTACCAAACTGCTAAACCTTGCCGCTTCATACACCTATTTCTTTTCAATAAACAACTTTACCAACAAACCGATTCACTAGCCATTGGATCCCCCTAAGAGCCACACTACCTAACATCTTTCTCTGTTATCACGAAAATAACTGGCTACTCCATTGCCCCACCCATTACAAACCACACCTATATAAAAGATATGTCAAGGACACTTTTCTCCTCTTTCACAATGCTAACCACGCCCCTCTTTTTCTTAACTATATCAATTCCCAGCATCAAACCATCAAGTTCACTAAAGAAGACGAATCTAACAACACCCTACCCTTTTTAGATATAACAATAACAAAACAAAATAATAAATTCAGCACTTCCATATATCGAAAACCTACATATACAGACATAGGTACAAACTACTTAATTAAGCCATATTTTCTTACTATATAAAATTAACAGCATTAAAATCTTAATCCACCGTGCTTATCAACTTTGTTCTTCCTACTTATCCTTCCACAACGAAATAGAATTCGTTCACAGTTTCAGCATTAATAACTCTCCCCAAACATCTACTACAATCTCTAAGTAGAAATTTTCTCAACAACATTTATCAACCCCCCCTTAAAGTCCCCACTGTTAATAAAGATATACATTACTTTTCTTTTCCCTACTACGACTATATTAGTTACAAAATACAATCAGAACTTCGCCACCTACTCACCCCTCTTTACCTTCAAATTAGCCTACAATTTGTATTCGCCGATAATAAAAGCATTAAATCGTATCTCAACCATAAAGAAAAAAACCCAGCCCTTTGTCTCATCCACTATCTACTGTTTCAACTGTATTCAATGCAAAGCGAGTTATATTGGCAGCACCATTCGCCAATATCAAACAAGAGTGGACGAACATCGTGCCATTTCTACCAGAACATCACAAACTTTAAATAAACCATCGAGATCATCAATAAGAGATCATTGACACCTCCGCTGCTCCCCACCCACCAATTTCAAAATTATCAATTCAGCATACCAACCAACCGACCTCCGCATTCTCGAACCCCTATATATTCTTAGTACAAAACCTACCTTCACCGACTACAATTCTTACCTTTCTATATTCTATGTAATCTTTTAACTTTAAATTATTATGAAAGTACTGTACAAACATATTGTGTAAAATCTTTTACTATATTTTTTACTTCTTAGCACTGATGGTTGAAATCGAATTTTCGAAACGTCTGACTAATAAACATGTACCACCTTCTCGTCTCTTATTCCTTAATATATATATATATATATATATATATATATATATATATATATATATATATATATATATATATATATATATATATATATTAGGGTGACAATAAAAATCGAAAGTTGGAGCTTTTTATTGGCCATTGTTCAATGCTGCTACTACATGAGAAAACAATGTACTGTAAATATTAGGTCATTCAGATAATATTTAAGGGTGTCTCAAGTGAGGTAAATAATTCTCCTTATAACAAAAATTAATTATTCATTACCTAGTAAAAATAAATTAATATTTTTTTTATTAATGTAAATAAACGTTAGTTTTAGTTCATAAGGTTTAAGTGCAGGCGTACTCCAATCGTAATAAGTAAATAATATATTTACTAAATATATTCCAGGGTGTCTTTCATTCAATTGTAGACCACCCATTAATTCTTGCTTTTCCTCAAGCCATACCCTTTTTCAATGTACCAGGCTGAGACTTCCTATGATCCTCAACAACCTGCAAGAGATGTTGGCGCTGTTCTTCATTCTTCGTAATCTTTGTATTGAGGCCTGGATCAAGGCAATTCCCCTCTCTGCCATGTCATTGACGACTTTTAGTCCTTCAACTATAGTCAAACCAGTCTTGAAATCTTCGTCGTCCGGCCAGGTCTCTGGTTCCTTGGACAAGAAACCATCATTAATTTTAGAAGTTCAAAGAGAAGCTTTGATCCTTTCGAGGCAAAGTCCGAGAGCTGCTTTGTTGAAATGGAAGAAACAGCAGGTATTGGGGGCTCGCTTTGGAGGATCTTCAGCAGCTTCTTTTTCGAGGATTGATCGAGCGATATTCTTTTTCGTCGTTGCATTGATACCTTTATCAAAGAGTGCGAGACCAATCAAGTACTCGCTGAGGTACCATAAGTGACGACCGAGGACACTAAGGCAGGATGCTGAGATCTTTTCATCGTGGTACTTTGCTAGGTCTTGAAGAAGCTTCAAATCGTTCGCGGGAGCAGATGAAGGACTGCTGGCCGTGAACCACGCGCTGACATATAACTCCAGGGCAAAAAATACAAATCGTTTTAAGCCAGACATTTCACGAGTTGTAAGTCTGAACTGATGGGAAAGCAGCAGGATTTTTAATGAATAAATTACTTTTGCCATCCAACGTGCTCGGTGAAGTGCTCCAGGTCGCCGAAACCTAAAGTTAGGTAAATTACCTCCAAGGATTGTAATCGACAACTCCAAGAATTCACGGTAATCATCCCTACGGCTGATGTTTTGTCAGATATAGATTTCAGCAAGCGATCAGTTCTTCTCGATTCTCATTCAGACTCGATGGAAGGTCTGACAGGGTCTTGTACTTATCTTGGCAAATTGTATTCCACGTCTCTTTGAAGCGGGAGAATAGGAGGATATCTGGACCAGATGATGGTCCCATGCATTCCATGTACGCCTTCTCAACGACAAGTTCTAGGATGTGATGGCGACATGCAAGGTATAAGAGTCGGCGGCCGAGTTTCTGCTCCAAAATTACGCATGCCCCAGACAAGTAACCAGTATATGAAGCTGTAGTGTCGAAGCTCATAGCTGATACCTTTTCTGACACATTCCATTCTTTGAGCGCAGCATGTACCACCGAGGCGATGACCTCACCCGTTCCTGATGTCAGCTTAAGTACACCCAAGAGCTTCTCGGTATCAACTCCGGTTACGAAAATGGCTAGTCGGTCACACCGACCACCTTCATCGTCTGGTAGAATTTTTCCGTCCCAGTGAACAGTGAGCACTTCGTTGGGTGTGAACCTTTGTTTAATCTTTTCTGCCGTCGCCGAACGGAGCCTTTCTCGTGATTTTCTAATGGTTTCATAGTTGAGCGCGAGTTTTTGTGAGTTATGGCCGAGGCTTCTAGCAGTAGCGTCGATAATCCGGTGTGCTGAACGATGACTGATTCCTGTGCGATCCAATGTACTTTTCTAGAACAATTTCCAATAATAATATAATCAATGTATCAAAATAAAAAATATTACCTTAGATATCTTAAAAGAATCGGGAGAGAACTTCTAAGCGTTGTTTTCAGTCAGGCAGTCGTATGCAAAATGAACTTGAAGCACCAAAAGCTGATCATCCAAAGATTGATACACATCATAATTATTATTTAACGATTTATTTATGAAAATTTTAATTTAATGAAATAAATTAATCGATTTGCATAATCTATAGTATGAAATAAAGGAAACAATTCTATTAAATTATATAATACACTTGCATTCTCGAAACATTTTTGTTTTTGAAACGTTCTCGAAATTCGTTCATTCTTGAAATTTCTTCCGCGCGACAGTTTCATTCATGTGACTCGAGGCACCCCTAAATGCTTTCCGAATTCCATGAGATTTCGTCTACGGTGTTTCCTCATAGGGTGGCAGCATTGGACAAATGGCCGGCAAATGTTTTTGAATTTTCAAATTTTATCCCTATAAGAAGTTGTCACCCTAATATATATATATATATATATATATATATATATATACACACCTTACAACATTACCAAGGTTCCGCGCGATGATTCCTCATTTCGCGAAAGTCAAGCTTGTCGCCCCTCCTCTCGAGTTGGCGTGGTGAAGTAGTGAGTTGGTTTCTTGTGCTCTCCACCTCACATAGCCAGGTACACCAGGCTCATCGGGGGTTGTTCTGAGCCAGGCGTCTAGACTTCTTCTATATATATATATATATATATATGATGAATAAAACCACGAAGGAAAGGAAACACAGAATGGTGCTCAAGCGCTTTCGTCTAATGACATCCTCAGGAACACTGAAGTACATAAAGAGTTACAGCCTATATGTAGGTTACACAAAAAAAAATATATATATATATATACTATATATATATATGATACACACAGACCGTGCATGGAACAAAGAACTCTTCTGGGATAATTAAATCCACTATAGTCCGAATAAGTAATGGTAAATGACAAATACCATAGTTTTTCTTTTTCATGATGCTAGCCCGACGTGGGCAACGGGTCATTTGCAAAGAGGTCCCATAAATATAGCTTCCCTCACCAGCTATCTGCAAAGCAGACAGGATCCAGCTTTGGGACATGGATCTAGGGTTTAAAGCAGCCTAGCCCTGCTACATTTAGAACCTCAATATAAGCAAAAGACTCGCTGCCTTCACGTCAGATTGAATACATCAAAGAAAAAGGGGTAACTATTATATTTTTAGCCAAAAACCAAAACCCTAGATCCATGTCCCAAAGCTGGATCCTGTCTGCTTTGCAGATAGCTGGTGAAGGAAGCTATATTTATGGGACCTCTTTGCGAGTGACCCTTTGCCCACGTCGGGCTAGCATCATGAAAAAGAAAAACTATGATATTTGTCATTTACCATTACTTATTCGGACTATAGTGGATTTAATTATCCCAGAAGAGTTCTTTGTTCCATGCACGGTCTGTGTGTATCATAAAAAACTCAGGGGTCCATTCTGAGTTCATTCCCATATATATATATATATATATATATATATATATATATACAGGGTGTCCGAGAATTATCTGTACAGTTTTTGGCTGTTATTAAAAGTCAACCATGAAGTGTAGAAATTCCAGTGTTGTCCCATTTTACAGAGAATCTCATTATGTTTTTTCTGATGCCAAGTTTTGACAAGTTTTTTAGAAATTCCAGTGTGTCCGAACATTATCTGTACAATTTCATCTTTTAATAAAATTGTTGATAACACACGTAAAATTCTTAAACAAGATTATTTAGAATCTGTATTTTCAAAAATTTCTTATATTAAAGTAACGTTGTTACAAACATTCGATATGTGCACCATTAGTGATTCGCAAAACATCCAATCGATACTCCAAATGTTGCCATGTACGCTGCAGCATATCCACATCAATTCGTTCAATAGCAGCTGTGATTCTTGCTTTTAAATCATCAATGTCTGTCACCCGCGTACATTTCTAAAAAACTTGTCAAAACGTGGTATCAGAAAAAACTTAATGAGATTCTCTGTAAAATGGGACAACACTGGAATTTCTACACTTCATGGTTGACTTTTAATAACAGCCAAAAATTGTACAGATAATTCTCGGACACCCGGTATATATATATATATACAATAAACGGAGAAACAAAATTAAAGGATTGTGGGAGGGGCACACAAATTTATAAGGAAACACTATCGATTTTTAGCACAAGATTAAATGAATTGTTTCCAACCAATGTTATAGATAAAAAAAAATATATACAAATTTATACTGGAAATCTGCCCGGGTTTTAGCACTCTGCTCTTTTTGTATATAAAAATTGAAAAATTATCGATTTTTAGCAGAAGATTAAATGAATTGTTTCCAACCAATGTTATAAAAAAAAAAAAAAATACAAATTTATACTGGAAATCTGCCCGGGTTTTAGCACTCTGCCCTTTTTGTATTTAAAAATTGAAAAAAAAGTTATTAGGGTGGCATACAAGTTTACCAAAGATTTAGCGTTCTACCCTTCTTATCTAAATCTGTTCTAAAGGAATTCAAAACAACACGATCGAGTTGAAAAAGACCTTTGCTTATGTTGAAGTTATTTGTAAGTTGGATAATGGCAGACTCAAGAATATTTCTATTAACAATGTTGCTAGAGTGAAATAAAACTGAAGCATTATTCCAATCAATACAGTGGGATAACTCTGACAAATGGACAAAAAGGGCACTGGACAACTGTCCTGTTCTAACGGAATATTGATGCTGTTTTATACGTGTGTGCAAATCCTTTCCCGTCTGACCTATGTAAAAGGAATCACATTGTTTACAACCAATTTTATAGATAATGCCTGAATTATTGGTAGGGCTATTTTTTACTATGATATTTTTCACAATATTGTTATATGAAAATACTACATTAATATCCAAAAGTTTAAGTACATTAGCAATGCCTAAAAAGCCCGGGAAAAATGGAAGTACTAAAATATTTTTTGACAAAGTACGAGTGTTATTATTGACACGATAGAAAGTTCGTTTTGCCTTGTTGAGACAAGATTCCATAAACGCAGATGGATAACACAGATCACTTCCAATACCGTTGATTTTTTCTAATTCGGCATCGATGTATTCCGGACTGGCGATCCTAAGGGCGCGGAGAAACATTGAAGAAAAAATGGCCTTCTTAGTTGGGGTGTCATGTCCCGAGTAAAAGTGTACGTAGGACAAATTGTTTGTTTTTTTCCGATAGATACTAAACTTAAAACCTGGGCTTTCCCTATGTACACGCACATCCAAAAATGGGATTGAATTGTCTTGTTCCACTTCTAAAGTAAACTTAATGGAGGGGACTTGATTATTTAACTGAAGGAGGAAGTTATCCAAGTCACGATTCATGGGCCCGATACACAAAATATCGTCGACGTACCGCAACCAAGGGATGCCAACCCCCAGGATTCTCGGAATGTAAGTAATTTCGAAAAACACCATATAAATATTGAAGAGGAGGGGCGATAAGGGGTTGCCCATCGCCATCCCAAAAACTTGTTGATAATACTCGTTATTGAAAGTGAATTTACAGTCTTTGATGCAAAGCTTAATAAGTTCCAAAACAATGTGTGAAGGTAGTGGCAGGTCATACTTATGTAATTCTTGGGAGAGAAAGTCAAGCATATCGTCAATCGGCACTTTTGTAAACAATGAACAAACGTCAAAACTGATCAATCTATCGTTAGTTTCAATACGTGCATTATTCAATTTTTCAGTTAGATCCATGGAATTTTTTACATGTGAATCAGAGATAGTTACGAGAATGGGCGACAAGACTTTGACAAGCCATTTCGAGAGTTTATAAGTAATAGAGCCCACTGAGCTAATAATAGGGCGCATAAGGTTGCCAGATTAATTTTAAAGAAATATATTGAAGTCACCAGACAAAATGAGTGGTCCGCCTTCAAAAATTTAAACATCGCCAAAGGTAATTTTGTAACCGTTATTCCCCAACCGTGGATCCAACCTTTGTTTGATGAAATTTACAACGAGTTGCGTCGGAGAACTTCTTCACTTCGTAACATTTTGGATCGAAAAATTAAAAGTCTCATTCGAAATAGTCAGTGGAGTAAAAAAGCAAGCTCAAAGTGTGTTTTGAACCTTTCTTCGAAAAACATTAGTGACGATGCAAAAAGTGCCCTTCGATATGGTATGTCCTTTTTTATTGTTAAAAAACCTTCGGCTTTACAAATTTGTTACAGTCTCGCTTGTTTTGAAAAACAGTGTAATCTCCCTCAGTATTTGTTTAACATAGTTAAAGGCCTTGTTTATGGTGCGGCGAATAGTAATTACGAAGATAACTTTCCTAAACGTTTTAGCAATAGCCTCTCACAATTAAAAAAAGATGGGGAGCTCCATATTACTAAAGCAGACAAGGCTAACACCATAGTTATTATGGACAAAGTGGACTACATCAGAAAGATGAACGAGCTTCTCCAGGACCCCGCCACATACAGCAAACTTAGGAAGAACCCGCAGGATGACGTCATCAAATCATTTAATAGTGGCTTGAAACGCATTCTCAAAGATCATAAGGACTTAATTCCGCTTTTCATGTCCACTTCACCTTCTCTGCCCTACCTTTACGGTCTTATTAAAACCCACAAACCTGGCAACCCTATGCGCCCTATTATTACCTCGGTGGGCTCTATTACTTATAAACTTTCCAAATGGCTTGTCAAAGTCTTGTCGCCCATTCTCGGAACTATCTCTGATTCACATGTAAAAAATTCCATGGATCTTACTGAAAAATTGAATAATGCACGTATTGAAACTAAAGATAGATTGATCAGTTTTGACGTTTGTTCATTGTTTACAAAAGTGCCGATTGACGATATGCTTGACTTTCTCTCCCAAGAATTACATAAGTATGACTTGCCACTACCTTCACACATTGTTTTGGAACTTATTAAGCTTTGCATCAAAGACTGTAAATTCACTTTCAATAACGAGTATTATCAACAAGTTTTTGGGATGGCGATGGGCAACCCCTTATCACCCCTCCTCTCCAATATTTATATGGAGTTTTTCGAAATTACTTACATTCCAAGAATCCTGGGGGTTGGCATCCCTTGGTTGCGGTACGTCGACGATATTTTGTGTATCTGGCCCAGGAATCGTGACCTGGATAACTTCCTCCTTCAGTTAAATAATCAAGTCCCCTCCATTAAGTTTACTTTAGAAGTGGAACAAGACAATTCAATCCCATTTTTGGATGTGCGTGTACATAGGGAAAGCCCAGGTTTTAAGTTTAGTATCTATCGGAAAAAAACAAACAATTTGTCCTACGTACACTTTTACTCGGGACATGACACCCCCACTAAGAAGGTCATTTTTTCTTCAATGTTTCTCCGCGCCCTTAGGATCGCCAGTCCGGAATACATCGATGCCGAATTAGAAAAAATCAACGGTATTGGAAGTGATCTGTGTTATCCATCTGCGTTTATGGAATCTTGTCTCAACAGGCAAAACGAACTTTCTATCGTGTCAATAATAACACTCGTACTTTGTCAAAAAATATTTTAGTACTTCCATTTTTCCCGGGCTTTTTAGGCATTGCTAATGTACTTAAACTTTTGGATATTAATGTAGTATTTTCATATAACAATATTGTGAAAAATATCATAGTAAAAAATAGCCCTACCAATAATTCAGGCATTATCTATAAAATTGGTTGTAAACAATGTGATTCCTTTTACATAGGTCAGACGGGAAAGGATTTGCACACACGTATAAAACAGCATCAATATTCCGTTAGAACAGGACAGTTGTCCAGTGCCCTTTTTGTCCATTTGTCAGAGTTATCCCACTGTATTGATTGGAATAATGCTTCAGTTTTATTTCACTCTAGCAACATTGTTAATAGAAATATTCTTGAGTCTGCCATTATCCAACTTACAAATAACTTCAACATAAGCAAAGGTCTTTTTCAACTCGATCGTGTTGTTTTGAATTCCTTTAGAACAGATTTAGATAAGAAGGGTAGAACGCTAAATCTTTGGTAAACTTGTATGCCACCCTAATAACTTTTATTTTTAAATTTTTAAATACATGAATTGGTTGGAAACAATTCATTTAATCTTCTGCTTAAAATCGATAATTTTTCAATTTTTATATACAAAAAGAGCAGAGTGCTAAAACCCGGGCAGATTTCCAGTATAAATTTGTATATATTTTTTTTTTAATCTATAACATTGGTTGGAAACAATTCATTTAATCTTGTCCTAAAAATCGATAGTTTTTCCTTATAAATTTGTGTGCCCCTCCCACAATCCTTTAATTTTGTTTCTCCGTATATATATATATATATATATATATATCATATATATATATATATATTTTTTTTTCTGTAACCTATATATAGGCTGTAACTCTTTATGTACTTCAGTGTTCCTGAGGATGTCATTAGACGAAAGCGCTTGAGCACCATTCTGTGTTTCCTTTCCTTCGTGGTTTTATTCATCATAAATATTTTTCACGTGTTACTTTCGTGAAATAATTTTCATATATATATATATATATATATATATATATATAAGGAATCTTACTATTAATGCTAACATTCTGTACCCAGGCATGACAAATCTGACTTTTCCGAGTTTCATTTGTTAACACCAGAAAATAAAATGGATTGAAACTTAAAATACTTATACGTTCCTTTTCTTTTATGTAATAATTCTGGGTTATCCCTTTTCAACATCCAGCAGTAATCAGCCATTATGCTGATGTCCTACCTTTCCTGATATCTCTTCTCCATTTCTTTGATATCTTGGTAAAACTGTCCTCCTCGTTTTTCGCCGAGTGCTTCGAGATTCTCAGGGAAGTAATCCAAGTGTGAATGTAAGAAATATAATTTTAAACTCGTATTACAACCCAACTCTTTGAACTTATTTAGCATGTTCACAATGTTTTGGTAATTTGTGTCCTTGTTCTTCCCAGAAAATTTGCTGATGACACCCTTAAAAGCAATCCACGCTTCTTTTTCAAGATTGTTCATTGTTCTTTCAAAGTCAGTGTTTTAATCTGCGGAACAACGAAAATTCCTTCTTTCAATTTTGCTTCCGAAAGAGTTGGGAATTTCCCAGACAGATACTTAAAACAATCTCCATCTTCGTCCAAATTGCTTTATCAAGACCAATTTTATGTGAAGCGGAGGTAAAAGGACTTTCTTCGAGTCAACCGAACTTTCACGTTGAATGTTTTTAGAACCAGGTGTCAGGTTGACTCTGCATGGCCATTCCTTTTTTATCCAGTTCTTGCTCGGCTATCCCATTCACACAAAAAACATGGAAACTTCGTATAACCTGGTTATTGAACCAACAACATACAAATCACTTTTAAGTCTCCACAAAGTAGCCAACCGTATTCTTTGTATTTAACCTTGGCTAGAAGAAGCTCAAGATTTTCGTACGTTTCCTTCAAGTGGACCGAATCAGCCACAGGAACGGATGCATACAAGTTACCGTTGTGAAGGAGGAGGCGTTTTAGACTTCTTTTGGAGGAATCAATGAAAAGTCTCCACTCATTTGGGTCATAGACTGCAGCGCCTAGCTTAAGTATTAGTTCCGAAACATTTTTGCAATATACCAGTGAATTTTCTTGAGAAAAATATTGGGTGAATTCTTTTTCTCGATTTCTTTACAAGTAAAATGACGTCCCGGGAGAAAGCAAGTTCTTTGCACGAAGTCTGGATCCCAAAATCTCTGAAGAATCCTTCGGGAGAAACAAATCTCTGAAGAATCCTTTGGGAAACACAAATCTCTTACTAAATCATTAAGTTCACTTTGTGTAAACAAGTGGGGTTCACCATATGTTTCGGTTTGAAAACAATCAATATCATCGTTTCCATCAGATGAACTTATATCAAGAGTATTTGGTTTAGTGGTACAGGTATACCAGGTCCATGAGCAATAGGTCTTATAGTAGACTGAAAGTTTAGATAAGAACTTTCCTTTTTTAGTATTGTAGCTTTCCACGTTACATGAACAAAAATAGCAGTCATTGCTGTGATTTCTAGGCTCACGCCAGACCATTGGAATCCCAAAAGGTTAAGAATCCTTTTTACCTTTACGCTATAGTCTAAGTTGCTCAAACAAACACTGCAAACTTTGTGGAGCCCATGATTTGTCTTGATCCCCAAGTTTCATTCCGAAGTGCGCATAATATGCTTTCATGAGGAAGTCTGTAATATCTCGCCTTTGTTTTTTCACAGTAAATTTTCCACAAATATAACAGAAAGTGATTGGGATATTTAGTGAGTATTTTCACACCCTCTGGTTGCCATAGCGACAAATAAACAAATTTCAAAAGAGAAATATAGTTACCGCGCACCTTCGAATAATAAAGAACTATAACCTCACACGCACGAGACAGACTGACTCATCTCGTGGCTTGTCAATCACTTATATACTAGCGGTGCGTTTCTCGAATGTCTTAGAAGACGCTATGACGTCACTTCTGATCGGGAAGCATTTGTAGGCAGTAGATTTTAATCAATATTTAAATGAGTCAATTTTATGAAAATTACTTACATATGTAATATGAAATATGACATTTTGTGAAAAATCTGTACGTGATGGCGAAAAATTAATATTATTTTCGGAATCAAAGTGCAAAATTACTATGTAAGTGATGAAATATTTCGGACAACAAAACCATCGCGGGCCTGCCTGTGAATTACAGGCAAGATGCAAAATTTCTAAATTATTAAAGAGGTGACCTGTTCTGTCTTTTTATTCTATTCTCTGTTGCATATTACCATTAGACCAATCGACCCGATTATTCTTACCTATTGAATTCTTGCTATGTCGTGTTCCGCATAAATTGGTAAAATTAATTAATAGTTCTAATGGTCTCTGAACAGAAAGGAGGAAATCATGCAGAATATGAATTCTAACAATTCGATCCTTTAGATCAGGGGTCACCAACCTGGGCGGTAGCGCCCACTAGTAGGCTCACATTAAAGGTAATTAAGCATTTATTTCATTATTTATTTTATCGATTATGTTGATTTATTCTTTTTGATCGAAGGTGGGCGATAAGCTTTTTTAATTTTCAAAAAATCGTAAAAGTGGGCGGTAAACAAAAATAAGGTTGATGACCCCTGCTTTAGATTATTACTAGTGAGACAATGATCAATTCATCCACCTGGTGGTACCACTCATATCACAAACTTATGTAAAATTACCACTGGTTACCCCTAATACATCTACATCACTTATACTTAATTTGGCTGACTCGCACATGTTACCCAATTGTACAAAGAATTCCGAGTTCACATGCGCGTTAACGTCCCCCATTATTATACAGTGAGAATATTTGGGTTTATCTGATAATGACTTAATTTTATACAGCAAATCAATGTATTCATCTAGATTACTGCTGTTGTTGTATAGTAAATAGCAGTTTACAATTAATATGCAATCATTGTTCACTTGTAATTCAATGCCTAACAACCTTACATTATCGCTTGTTAAAAATTTTATATGTTTTGACAAATTTTTCCTTATTAAGAAAGCAACACCACCAAAAGGCATACCGTACATTAATTCATCTGACAAGTCTACTGCTGATGACGCATGGTTCATAAAGTCATCATGGATGGTAGAGAGGAAATTTAGCTCTTGCTTACGTAGCCAGTGCTCTTGCAGGAGTATCAAATCTGCACTGTCACAGATTTTATGAACATTATATATATATATATATATATATATATATATATATATATATATATATATAATATGCCTTTAGACATGACTCTCGCAAATATGCGTGGCTAGTTATTAAGACGTGTCACTCAAATACTAGAGTTACCTCCGTAAAACACACTAGTCGTTTTCTTTAACAGTGTGTTATCAAACCGAAATTTAAGGCATACTTGCTTATTTATTTCACTGATTTATATTAAGATAAAAATGAAAATGAACAAATTTATTGACAGACTATTATCTATACGACAAATATTAATAATACAATGACAAATCACATAATAAGGATAGAAATATATACAATTAATGAGAAACAATAGAGTAATTTCGGAGCTAATTGAAGCTACAAGCAGACTTTTTCACACCATGAATTCCATAGCTTAGAAAACTTACGGTAGGACTGGGAAATAGCTTGGCTAATCGGGTTGGTTGATTTTTTAATTCGTTGCATTAGACTGTAGTCTTGTTACCTCCGGGAAGCTCACTGTGGGTAGCAAACATTTGCGGAACTGAGAATCACGGAGTAATTTACAGAGGAGTCTGAAAGATCTTTTAGACTGAAAATTTAGGTTTCTGCTAGAACCTTTTTTATAAGCCACCCAGAGTTGTTGTCCTATATATTACTGCAGAAAGAAAGTTTCTTTAGCTTCATTTGTACAGAACCGGAAGTTCCTTATAGTCATATTCGCTTTAACACAAAGGCTTCGAGATTTTGTTATATCTGAGTCATCAGTCAAGGAGCTGGTTTGACCCCACTACTTAAATTCTTGTACTTCATCATCGTATATTATGTTATTATAAATTTAACATGTACATGGGAACTTCCTGCCTTCTAGTTTTGTTAATAAAATAGTGTGGTTCATTCAATCATATGCCTTACTTATATCTAGGAAACAGCTTTAAATAGTTGAATTACTGCCAGTGTATTTAAATATAATTTCCTTAAGTACATAGATACACAGATCAGTTGAATGGGACCTTTTAAAACCAAACTTGCCTCTTGCGATAGCAATAGGCCTGTAATTATTGCTGGATAGAATACTCCATGCTTATCATATATATATATATATATATATAATTACACAATAGAGAGAGGGGAAGGCTATATTATCTCGGCTCATTTACGTATGTTGATTCACGAAATGTTTAGTCTAAATATCAGTACATACATACAACTATTGCATACAAATAGCAGATCATTAAAATTTTTAAATTACGTTGCCTTTAACGTTTCTTTAAACACACAATTTTATAACAGTATTTGATGTGCAGTAAAATTATTAGTTCACATACCAGAAGATACTTATATATCGAGGTAAATAACAACACTACATATTTAAAAGTAAATAAACAATTAAGCATGTATTATGAATGTAAAAAGTTTGTGTTTGAGTTTCAGATCGGATGAAAATAAGTTCGTTTCCCTTAAAAAAAGAGAGAACTTAATTTATATATATATATATATATTATATATATACACACACGAGGGTACTTCAATAAGTATCGCACTTTTTATTTTAGTGATAATATAGTATATATAATATACAGTATACTCGTAATAACAAGCCAAACTGAGAGCTATAGGCTAATTTAGTCTAGCAACAGTATAGGCTTATTTAGGTTAACAACAGCACAGGCTTATTTAGGCTACTCGTAGCTGTCATATATCGTACGAGTAGTGAGCATGGCTGCGCCGCTTTCAAGTTGTACTTTGGAAGAACAGAGATCCGTGGTTCATGTTTTGTGGGCAGAAGGTGTGAAAGGAGCTGAAATTCACATGCGTTTATGTGCTCTGTATGGGAGTATTGCGCTACCACGGCGAAGTGTGTACGAGTGGATTCAAATGTTCAAGGAAGGTCGGACATATGTGACAGATGCTCAGCGTTCAGGACGACCGTCAACATCAACCAGTGGTGACAAGCAGGAAGAAGACAGAGCCATGATTTTCGATGACAGAAGCTTAACAATAAAAGAAATTGCATCTTCATTAGACATCAGTCAAGAGTCAGCCTATTCGATAGTTCATGACATTCTTCGCTTTCACAAGGTTTGTGGAAGATGGGTGCCCAAACAGTTGACAGAAGAGCACAAGCGTAATCGTATGGGCGTCTGCTCTCGTCTTTTGGCGCGGTATCATAACGAAGGTGAAAACTTTTTGGAGCGCATTGTCACTGGAGATGAAACCTGGATCCATCACTATGAACCAGAAACCAAACGACAGAGCATGCAATGGAAGCATCGAAGATCTCCCGTTGCAAGGAAGTTCAAAGCGCAGCCGTCAGCAGGTAAAGTTATGCTAACACTGTTTTGGGATACACGAGGCCCTATCCTTGAACATTATCTAGAGCATGGAACTACAGTAACAAGTGCATCGTATTCTGACATGCTTCGGAATGAGTTAAAGCAAGCAATTCGCACAAAACGGATAGGGAGATTGTCGGAAAGTGTTATTGTGTTACACGACAATGCGTGCTCTCATACCGCTGCACAGACTAGAAAATACCTTCAAGAACTTAAATTTGAAGTTCTCGACCATCCAGCCTACAATCCAGACCTGGCACCGTCGTAGTTTTACCTGTTTGGACCACTAAAAGACGCTTTGAGAGGTGAACGATTCCAAGGCGATGATAACCTGAAGGAGGCGGTGCATGACTGGCTACACACAAAGCCAAAAACATTCTTTTGTGATGGCATTAGGAAGCTTGTAGATCGCTGGAATAAGTGTATTGAGAAACAGGGAGACTATGTTGAGAAGTGATGTGTTTATAATCTATCAGATGTGAAAATAAAACTGTGAAAATTAAAAGTGCGGATACTTACTGAATTACCCTCGTATATATACAGAATATCAGTCTGATGAGTGGGACTGTTGCTCCCCCTCCAGCTAAACCTAGCGGGGCACACGAACACGACGGACCGCGCCGGAACGTTGCGTAAAAAGTGCCTTTTTTCCTATTCGAATATTTGTTTGTTTTTGTTTTAAACCTCTCCCATGAAAGACCGTGAACGAAGGCGAGGATGAATCCTTTTTTTTTTTTTTTTTTCCCCAAGGAGGAAGGGGCCCCGCAAGGGGCAAATGCACTTCATTAAGGACGGTGAGACCCCATAAATGGGGTGATGAACTTAAGAAAGGGGTTCCCTCATAACGGAGGCGAAGGCCTTCAGGGAGCCCCTCCAGGGGCAACTTTCAAAGCACCCCAAATTCCTCTGACCAAATGCCATCATACTACTAGTAATAAATTTCTGGTATAAAATTTGAACATTTATTTCAATAAATAGATATCATACAAGTAAGGACTTTCC